>WBZZ01000314.1:110000-112500 GCA_019918135.1 Paulinella micropora
TTCTTTCTTTCTTCTTTCTTTCTTCTTTCTTTCTTCTTTCTTTCTCACGCATCGATGCCCCAGTGTACGCATATGTGTTTCCAAGTATGTATGTATGTATGTATGTATGTATGTATGTATGCATGTATGTAATGTCATGTATGCTCTTGATGCGAGCTTTCAAACGAGCTACTGCACAAGCGATAAGTAGGTAGGTAGCTAGCTAGCTAGCTAGATAGATAGATAGATAGATAGATAGATAGATAGATAGATAGATAGATAGATAGATAGATAGATTAGATAGATAGATACAAGCGATAATGACATGAGTCGGCGGAGTGCCACCAAGCGCTTGAAGTAAAAAATGTATTCCATGTACTGAAAGCACTAGGAAACACTTAGATATGAAGAAGCTTGAATATGAGACGAGATATGGCAAAAATATGCCATCTTTCGGAAATCACCGTAAATACCGGGAAAAGGTTTCGAGGAAACCGCCGCAAAACACTGCTAAAATTTTGGTAATGGGAGGAAACCACCGCACACAGCGGGAAATATGTGTAAAAGTTTCCGGAAACCACCGCAAACACGGCGAAAATTTCACTGCCCCCGACTCCCGTTTTACTTGTCAACATTTCTTTAAAGGCATGCACCAGTTGACATAGATTAAAAAAGAAAGAGAATGCAGAGGGGGGGAAAACAAGTCTGTGATGTGAGAACAACAATAACTGAAAAAACAACAAAGACTGAAAAAAAAAAAAAAAAAAAAAAAAAAAAAAAAAAAAAAAAAACAACAACAACAACAACAACAACAACAGGAGAAAAGGTTTCTACCGTGCAGGATGTAAAACTGAGGTCCCGGTGGCACTAATCGCGAAATTTGTGCTCTGTTGTCAAAGGCTATACACACAAGACAGTTAGGTCTATCTATCTGTCTATCTGTCTATCTATCTATCTATCTATATCTATCTATCTATCTATCTATCTCTCTCTCTCTATCTATCTATCTATCTATCTCTCTCTCTATCTATCTATCTATCTATCTATCCATCTATCGCGCGATTTGTGCTCTGTTGTCAAAAGCTGTATACACAATACATTTGAGGTCTATCTAACTATCTATCTATCTATCTATCTATCTATCTATCTATCTATCTATCTATCTATATCTATCTATCTATCTATCTATGTATCTATCTATCTATTTATCTATCTATATATCTATCTATCTATCTATCTATCTATCTATCTATCTATCTATCTATCTATCTATCTATCTATCTAGATATCTATCTGGATATCTGTTTAGGTATATATCCAGATATCTAGATTCTAGATATCTATCTAGATATGTATATCTAGCTACCTACCTACCTACCTACCTACCTATCTATCTATCTATCTATCTATCTATCTATCTATCTATCTATCTTCTATCTATCCCTATCGCGCATTTGTGCTCCTTTGTCAAAAGATGCACACACAAGACAGTTAGGTCTGTCTATCTATCTGGATTATCTATCTATCTATCTATTCTATCTATCTATCTATCTATCTATCTATCTATCTATCTATCTATCTATCTATCTACCTATCCATGCACCCATCTATCTATCTATCTGTCTACCTACCTACCTACCTACCTATCTATCTATCTATCTATCTATCTATCTATCTATCTATCTATCTATTTATCCTGTTCCCTCAGGGTGCCCTTTCTCGCTTGTTGAGCCCGGAATAAAACCCACAGTGCTCTGTCGGTTTATACTAGACTGTCGAACAGTCTCGAAACTCCATCTGCTTACTGGGTCCTCTGTAATGGAGGTGGAGCTCGTTCTGCAAGGGGCGCTTATGGAACGAGCCCTGGCCCCGCCTGGTACTAGGGAGCTTTGGTATCGCCTGTATCAGTCCCTTCCGTGCAAACATCACGGCTTAGCTGGGCATCGGGTTAATACTTTACCCACAGACTTCCTTGGTTGACGAAATCAGAAGCTCCTTTTTTCTGACATTAGTCGATATCTCATCTATCTATCTATCTATCTATCTATCTATCTATCTATCTATCTATCTATCTATCTATCTATCTATCTATCTATCTATAGTAGTCTAGTAGTACTAGTAGCAGTACTAGTAGTCTAGTAGTACTAGTAGCAGTACTAGTAGTCTAGTAGTACTAGTAGCAGTACTAGTAGTCTAGTAGTACTAGTCCTAGCTAGTAGTCTAGTAGTACTAGTACATGTATATATGTATTATCTGTGAGTGGTAGTACTAGTAGCAGTACTAGTAGTCTAGTAGTACTAGTAGCAGTACTAGTAGTCTAGTAGTACTAGTAGCAGTACTAGTAGTCTAGTAGTACTAGTAGCAGTACTAGTAGTCTAGTAGTACTAGTAGCAGTACTAGTAGTCTAGTAGTACTAGTAGCAGTACTAGTAGTCTAGTACTATCTATCTATCTATCTATTCTGGAGACGGTCTCTGCCACTGGCAACTCAGCCTGGGGTTCAGATCTAACTATCTCCTATA
>WBZZ01000314.1:152500-165000 GCA_019918135.1 Paulinella micropora
CGGAAAGTTGCAACCCTAATTTTTCAATTGGGAAAAATTCCGACAGGGTTCGAGAATCTACTACTACTACAACTGCTGCTGCTGCTGCTACTGCTAATCTCTCTCTCTCTCTTTCTCTCTCTCTAACTCTCTCTCTCTCTCTATATATATATATATATATATATATATATATATATATATATATAATATATATATATACATATATATACATATATATATACATATATTCGAATTTAGATTTTTTTTTTTTCAATATTATTAACCTTAATATTAACTTTAACATGAACCCCACTGCACTTTATATTTTTAATATCTCTAATACCTTGATATCTTATTTCCATATTGTTCTACTTGATTTTATTTTATTTTACTTCCATATTAAATATCTTATATCTTCATTATTATTTAAATAATTATGATGAGGGTCACCATCTACTACTACTACCACTACTACGACTACTACGACTACTACTACTACTACTACTACTACTACTACTACTACTACTGCTTCTACTAGGCCTAGGCCTTGGATTTAATGAAGTTACTTGTACGAATACTAGTGCTCTTGTCATCCATACAAATCGTTAGCTCAACAGCTATGTAGTCGAGGATGACTGCTATATATAATATATATATATATCGTCGTCACCTTGAGAAGTAGCTGCCACTACTACTACTACTACTACTACTACTACTACTACTACTACTACTACTACGTCTACTACTAGTCCTACTCCACCACCACTACCTCCTCCTCCTCCTCTTCCTCCTCCTCCTCCTCCCTTCTACCTACCTACCTGCCTACTACCTACCTACCTAGTCATCTACCTACCTATCCATGCAGGTGGTGGTGATGCGTCGTGCGCGTTTACTGCAGTCGCTGGGTAGCCTTCCCTGCAGACAGCAAATGGCGAAATCCTTCTCCTGCTTCCCGCCTCCCTCCTCCTCATCCTCATCCCCCTCTTCCTCCATCTCCTCCACCTCACCACCATCCTCCTCCTCCTCCTCACAACCCTCCTTAGCACACGAACCGCTGACATTGGCCAGCTTCCAGACCTGTCGCAGCTGTGATGGACTGGGGACAACTCCCTTGACTCCCGGACAGTCAGAAGTCCGCATGGAATGCCAGGACTGCAGGGGCACCCAGATCGTGCTTACAGTCCCCATTCTCAAGGTATCTAAGTCATTTTATTATTATTATTATCCCTGAAAGGTGTTGGTAAAGGGGGTGGGGGGTTTGGGGGGAGGGGGAAAATGAAAATTGTGTACCACCCCCACCCCCACCCACCATTTCCGCACCCCTGTCGGAATAAATCATGGTTTGTCGGAACGCGGAGGAGTTCGGAGCTCATATTTGCAGGGTGGTTAGCCCCCGACTCGATCTTGATGCTGATATGATTTTTTTGGAATTCACGCAAATATTTGCGTTAGGGCAGTGTCCTGAATGCCAAAATTCCTTTTTTTCGAACCCCAATCGGAATAAATCATGGTTTGTGTGAACCAGGAAGAGTTGGGCGCTCATATTGACAGGGTGGCTAGCCCCAGACTCGATGTTGATGCTGATATAATTTCTTTGGAATTCACGCAAATATTTGCGTTAGGGCAGTGTCCTGAATGCGAAAATTCCTTGCTTTTTTTAGCCTATTTTCTGCACCCTCGTCGGAATAAATCATGGTTTGTAACCAGAAGATTTGGGAGCTCATATTGACAGGGTGGCTAGCCTCAGACTCGATGTTGATGCTGATATAATTTTTTTGGGATTCACGCAAATATTTGCGTTAGGGGAGTATCCTGAATGCCAAAATTCCTTGTTTTTTTGGCCTCTCCCATCGGAATAAATCATGGTTTGTGTGAACCAAGAAGAGTTGGGAGCTCATATTGGCAGGGTGGCTAGCCCCAGACTCGATCTTGATGCTGGTATAGTTTTTTTGGAAGTCACGCAAATATTTGCGTTAGGGGAGTGTCCTGAATGCCAAAATTCCTTGTTTTTGGCAGTACTTGCCGGTGCCTCCGGCGATTGAATGTACGCTGTCGACGGGCAAAGGGGGGGTCTGGGGGGCCCTCCCCCCGGGAACCCAAGCCCTGTGATTTTACGTACCCGTTCTGGTCGCGGGTGGCACCCACACCTGAAAATTGAGGTTTTTTGCCACCAGGCGCCCTTTGCGGCACCTCCGGCAATTCAAAGTACCCTGTCGAAGGGAAAAGGGGGGTCCGGGGGGACCCTGCGATTGTACGTACCCGTTCTGGTCGCGGGTGGCACCCGCACCTGAAAATTGAGGTTTTTTGCCACCAGGCGCCCTTTGCGGCACCTCCGGCAATTCAACGTACCCTGTCGAAGGGAAAGGGGGCGGGAGGGGGGTGGGGGGTCCGGGGGGCCATCCAAAAAGTGATAAGAAGTGGAGCTGGCGGGGTTTGGTGCGCGAAGCGCACCGGTAAACCATCCTTTCAGGTGTTGGCGCAGCCTCTAGTTATTATTATTATTATTATTATTATTATCATTATTATTATGAATGGAGGGGTGCACAGTATGGCACCCCACGGGAAGAGGAGGTGGTTGGGCCTCTTCCCTCTGGCTCCAAGGCTATGTCGTTGTGTTGGTTCCGAGGCTGTGTCGTTGTGGGTTCCCAGGCTATGTCGTTATGTTGTTTTTATAAGACATATACCACGTGGGATCAAAGGGGTATATACATTCCGCGATCTAGGGGTGGTGACGGGTTTCGAGGCGTCCCAGACACTTAACGTCTCATGCGCTGGCAGACCACATGAAATGTCTGCTAACCCCTTTGATTACCTCCATTCGACTTTTTCCCAGTCTTGTGGAACTCTCTCATGGGGAACATCAATCATTTGCAGTTGATTCCCGACACGCCGAGCGGGTAGCTATTCAGGGATGGTCAGAGTCACTCTTCCCTCCCTAGCAGTCACTGTTGTGACTGTTGGGTCGAGGGATGGAGGCGCATGGCCTTTGGCCTCGGCCATGACAGATCAATACATTATCATTATTATTATTATTATTATTATTATTATTATTATTATTATTATTATTAATATTATTATTATTATGGACACCGTGATAGCCCAGTGGTCAAGTTCTACCATCTGGGCCCTGTCGCCAGTTCGATTCCCGTCGGTGCCACCAGTATTTTCATTGAACATACCGATCCGTCTGGACCAGTATTTTCATTGAACATACCGGCCCGTCTGGAAGTGTTGGAACTGCCCTTGCGGGTGTGTCATTAGAGCTTATCGTCAATTCTTCGTACTCCCCTCACGGGTGAGACGATGGAGGCGCATGTGCAGAAATGCATCAGCCATTGACAGAGAAGCACTAGTATTATTATTATTATTATTATTATTATGGACACCGTGATAGCCCAGTGGTCAAATTCTACCATCTGGGCCCTGTCGCCAGTTCGATTCCCGTCGGTGCCACCAGTATTTTCATTGAACATACCGGTCCGTCTGGAAGTGTTGGAACTGCCCGTGCGGGGGTGACATTAGAGCCTATCGTCAATTCTTCGTACTCCCCTCACGGGTGAGACGATGGAGGCGCATGTGCAGATTTGCATCAGCCATTGACAGAGAAGCACTATTATTATTATTATTATTATTATTATTATTATTATTATTATTATTATTATTATTATTATTATTATTATTATTATTATTATTATTATTATTATTATTATTATTATTATTATTTTTTGGACACCGTGATAGCCCAGTGGTCAAGTTCTACCATCTGGGCCCTGTCGCCAGTTCGATTCCCGTCGGTGCCACCAGTATTTTCATTGAACATACAGGTCCGTCTGGAAGTGTTGGAACTGCCCTTGCGGGGATGTCATTAGAGCCTATCGTCAATTCTTCGTACTCCCCTCACGGGTGAGACGATGGAGGCGCATGTGCAGAAATGCATCAGCCATTGACAGAGAAGCACTATTATTATTATTATTATTATTATTATTATTATTATTATTATTATTATTATTATTATTATAGTCTGAGGAAGCCTATTATTATTATTATTATTATTATTATTATTATTATTATTATTATTACGCCAACTCATAACCCTTTGGTGGTAGATGCTGGGGAGGAGGGTCGTTGCGCGCGTAAAAGATCTTAAACTCCGCATATGCTGGTTGATAGCCCAGGACCCAGCAGACACCAGATTGTTATGGGTGGGGTTTCGAGGCAGCTCTAGCAACCGCGCTTGGTGTATGCACTTGCGCATTCGGTGACGTCTTGCAAGAGGTTGCTGGGACTGCGGAATAACCTCGGCTTAGTGCAGTCTTGCCCTCAGGAGCTCCATCGGTGGCCCCGATCATCAGGCGAGAGACTGACACGGGGGGGTGGAGGACCTCGAACAAGGGTATTGGAGGCTTATGTCCGTTGAGGATATGCCATTAGCTGCATCAGTACGCCTCAGATATAGTATTATTATTATTATTATTATTATTATCATTGACCTGTCGCCAGTTCGATTCCCGTCGGTGCCAGTATTTTCAAAGGATATTTTCTTTGAAAGCATTGGTCTGTCTGGAAGGCTTGGAGCTGCCTTGCGGAGGTGTCAGTAGAGCCTATCGTCAAATCTTCGTACTCCCCTCGCGGGTGAGACGATGGAGGCACATGTGCAGAAATGCATTCGCCATTGACTAAGAAGCACTATTATTATCATTATTATCAATATTATTATTATTATTATTATTATTATTATTATTATTATTATTATTATTATTATTATTATCATTATTATTATTATTGTTGTTGTTGTTATTATTATTATTATTATTATTACTATTATTAGGGAGTACATAGGCCATCGGTCCTTTCCATGGGCTGATTGGTATAAAGCTCCTAGAGTAATGTTCTATGCCGTCACTTCCTTTATTCCACCGATTGGTGTGGAGACTTTCCTTATGGAATGGAGGACTGGATGCACATGGCCTTTTGGCTCAGCAATTGGCAGGAGATACACTATTACTATTATTATTATTATTATCATCATCAATCATCATCATCATTATTATTATTATTATTATTATTATCATTATTATTATTATTATTTAGGGAGTACATAGGCCATCGGTCCTTTCCATGGGCTGATTGGTATAAAGCTCCTAGAGTAATGTTCTATGCCGTCACTTCCTTTATTCCACCGATTGGTGTGGAGACTTTCCTTATGGAATGGAGGACTGGATGCACATGGCCTTTTGGCTCAGCAATTGGCAGGAGATACACTATTATTATTATTATTATTATTATTATTATTATTATTATTATTATACCAATCGGTGGAATAAAGGAAGTGACGGCATAGAACATTACTCTAGGAGCTTTATACCAATCAGCCCATTGAAAAGGACCAATGGCCTATGTACTCTCTAATAATAATAATAATAATAATAATAATACTATATCTGAGGCGTACTGATGCAGCTAATGGCATATCCTCAACGGACATAAGCCTCCAATACCCTTGTTCGAGGTCCTCCACCCCCCCGTGTCAGTCTCTCGCCTGATGATCGGGGCCACCGATGGAGCTCCTGAGGGCAAGACTGCACTAAGCCGAGGTTATTCCGCAGTCCCAGCAACCTCTTGCAAGACGTCACCGAATGTGCAAGTGCATACACCAAGCGCGGTTGCTAGAGCTGCCTCGAAACCCCACCCGTAACAATCTGGTGTCTGCTGGGTCCTGGGCTATCAACCAGCATATGCGGAGTTTAAGATCTTTTACGCGCGCAACGACCCTCCTCCCCAGCATCTACCACCAAAGGGTTATGAGTTGGCGTCACAGTTTAACGCCTTGAGGCCATTGGGCTGGAACTCTGTTTAGCAAGTGTGACTAGGTTTTTTCATCGGGATTTCCCTCAAATATGTCACAGTCAACACTCCAAGGCAGATTTACTATATCTGAGGCGTACTGATGCAGCTAATGGCATATCCTCAACGGACATAAGCCTCCAATACCCTTGTTCGAGGTCCTCCACCCCGTGTCATAATAATAATAATAATAATTTAATAATAGTGCTTCTCTGTCAATGGCTGATGCATTTCTGCACATGCGCCTCCATCGTCTCACCCGTGAGGGGAGTACGAAGAATTGACGATAAGCTCTAATGACACCCCCGCAAAGGCAGTTCCAACACTTCCAGACGGACCGGTATGTTCAATGAAAATACTGGTCCAGACGGACCGGTATGTTCAATGAAAATACTGGTGGCACCGACGGGAATCGAACTGGCGACAGGGCCCAGATGGTAGAACTTGACCACTGGGCTATCACGGTGTCCACTAATAATAATAATAATAATAATAATAATAATAATAGTGCTTCTCTGTCAATGGCTGATGCAAATCTGCACATGCGCCTCCATCGTCTCACCCGTGAGGGGAGTACGAAGAATTGACGATAGGCTCTAATGTCACCCCCGCACGGGCAGTTCCAACACTTCCAGACGGACCGGTATGTTCAATGAAAATACTGGTGGCACCGACGGGAATCGAACTGGCGACAGGGCCCAGATGGTAGAACTTGACCACTGGGCTATCACGGTGTCCATAATAATAATAATAATAATAATAATAATAATAATAATAATAATAATAATAATAATAGTGCTTCTCTGTCAATGGCTGATGCATTTCTGCACATGCGCCTCCATCGTCTCACCCGTGAGGGGAGTACGAAGAATTGACGATAAGCTCTAATGACACCCCCGCAAGGGCAGTTCCAACACTTCCAGACGGGCCGGTATGTTCAATGAAAATACTGGTCCAGAAATAGACCGGTATGTTCAAATGAAAATACTGGTGGCACCGACGGGAATCGAACTGGCGACAGGGCTCAGATGGTAGAACTTGACCACTGGGCTATCACGGTGTCCATAATAATAATAATAATAACAATAATAATAATAATAATAATAATAATAATAATAGTGCTTCTCTGTCAATGGCTGATGCATTTCTGCACATGCGCCTCCATCGTCTCACCCGTGAGGGGAGTACGAAGAATTGACGATAGGCTCTAATGACACCCCCGCAAGGACAGTTCCAACACTTCCAGACGGACCGGTATGTTCAATGAAAATACTGGTGGCACCGACGGGAATCGAACTGGCGACAGGGCCCAGATGGTAGAACTTGACCACTGGGCTATCACGGTGTCCAATAATAATAATAATAATAATAATAATAATAATAGTGCTTCTCTGTCAATGGCTGATGCATTTCTGCACATGCGCCTCCATCGTCTCACCCGTGAGGGTAGTACGAAGAATTGACGATAAGCTCTAATGACACCCCCGCAAGGGCAGTTCCAACACTTCCAGACGGGCCGGTATGTTCAATGAAAATACTGGTCCAGACGGATCGGTATGTTCAATGAAAATACTGGTGGCACCGACGGGAATCGAACTGGCGACAGGGCCCAGATGGTAGAACTTGACCACTGGGCTATCACGGTGTCCATTCGAACTGGCGACAGGGCCCAGATGGTAGAACTTGACCACTGGGCTATCACGGTGTCCATAATAATAATAATAATAATAATAATAATAATAATAATAATAATAGTGCTTCTCTGTCAATGGCTGATGCAAATCTGCACATGCGCCTCCATCGTCTCACCCGTGAGGGGAGTACGAAGAATTGACGATAGGCTCTAATGACACCCCCGCAAGGGCAGTTCCAACACTTCCAGACGGACCGGTATGTTCAATGAAGATACTGGTGGCACCGACGGGAATCGAACTGGCGACAGGGCCCAGATGGTAGAACTTGACCACTGGGCTATCACGGTGTCCATAATAATAATAATAATAATAATAATAATAATAATAATAATAATAGTAATAATAATACTTCCTCTAAGGCGTATGCAGTTGATGGCACGATCCGTTTCCGGACATCGGCCTCCATGCCCTTGTTCGAGGTGCTCCATCCCCACCTAATCAGTCTCTCGACTGGTAGTAGGGGCCACCGATGGAGCTCCTGAGGGCAAGACTATACTAAGCCGAGGTCATTCCGCAGTCCCAGCAACCTCTTGCAAAACGTTGCCGAATGTGCAAGTGCGTACACCAAGCATGGTTGCTAGACCCCACCCATAACAAATTGGTATCCGCTGGGTTCCCGAGCTATCAACCGGCATAGCGGAGTTTAAGATCTTCGACAAACGGCATAACGGAGTTCAAACCCCTCCTCCCCAGCATCATCCACCAAATGGTTTTGAGTTGGCATCACAGTTGAACGCCGTTAGGCCATTGGGCTGGAACTCTGATAAACAAGCGTGACTAGGTTTTTATCATCCGGTGTTACCCTCAAATAGATCACAGTCAACACTCCAAATAATAATAATAATAATAATAATAATAGTGCTTCTCTGTCAATGGCTGATGCATTTCTGCACATGCGCCTCCATCGTCTCACCCGTGAGGGGAGTACGAAGAATTGACGATAAGCTCTAATGACACCCCCGCAAGGGCAGTTCCAACACTTCCAGACGGGCCGGTATGTTCAATGAAAATACTGGTCCAGAAATAGACCGGTATGTTCAATGAAAATACTGGTGGCACCGACGGGAATCGAACTGGCGACAGGGCCCAGATGGTAGAACTTGACCACTGGGCTATCACGGTGTCCAATAATAATAATAATAATAATAATAATAATAATAATAATAGTGCTTCTCTGTCAATGGCTGATGCATTTCTGCACATGCGCCTCCATCGTCTCACCCGTGAGGGGAGTACGAAGAATTGACGATAAGCTCTAATGACACCCCCGCAAGGGCAGTTCCAACACTTCCAGACGGGCCGGTATGTTCAATGAAAATACTGGTCCAGAAATAGACCGGTATGTTCAATGAAAATACTGGTGGCACCGACGGGAATCGAACTGGCGACAGGGCCCAGATGGTAGAACTTGACCACTGGGCTATCACGGTGTCCATAAATAATAATAATAATAATAATAATAATAATAATAATAATATATTGATCTGTCATGGCTGAGCCCGAGGGCCATGCGCCTCCATCCCTCGACCCAACAGGGACTGCAGTGAGTATGTTGGGGAGGGAAGAGTGATTCTAACCATCCTGCATAGAAGGCCCCAAAAGGAAGTCCCTACTACCCGCACAGTGTCGGGTACCTTGCAGGAAATCAACTACAAATGATTGATCTTCCCCGCGTGAGAGCTCCACGAGACTGGATAGGTCCCGCATGGAGGTACTCACAGGGGTAGCAGACATTTCATGCGGTCTGCCAGCGCATGAGGACGTTTTGTGGTAAGTATCTGGGACGCCTCGAAACCCGTCACCACCCCTAGATCGCGGAATGTAAATACCCCTTTGATCCCACGTGGTGTATGTCTTATAAAAAACAACACAACGACATGGCCTCGGAACCAACACAACAACATAGCCTCGGAACCCACATCGACATAGCCTCGGAACCCACACAACAACAGAGCCTCGGAACCAACACAACAACATAGCCTCGGAACCAACACAACAACATAGCCTCGGAGCCAGCACAACGACATAGCCTCGAAACCAGTGGGAAGAGGCCCAACCACCTCCTCTTCCCGTGGGGTGCCATACTGTGCACCCCTCCATAATAATAATAATATATGTATGTCTGCATGTATGTATGTATGTATGTATGTATGTATGTATGTATATATGTATGTATGTATGTATGTATGTATGTATGTATGTATGTATGTATGTATGCATCTATGTAAATATCTATGTATCTATGTATATATGTATCTATTTATGTATGTATCTATGTATTGTGGAGACTTTCCTTATGGAATGGAGGACTGGATGCACATGGCTTTTTGGCTCAGCAATTGGCAGGAGATACATTATTATTATTATTATTATTATTATTATTATTATTATTATTATTATTATTATTATTATTATTAGTGGCACCGCGATAGCCCAGTGGTTAAGGTCTACCATCTGGGACCTGTCGCCAGTTCGATTCCCGTCGGTGCCAGTATTTGCAAAGGATATTTTCTTCGAAAGTATTGGTCTGTCTGGAAGGCTTGGAGCTGCCTTGCGGGGGTGTCAGTAGAGCCTATCGTCAAATCTTCGTACTCCCCTCGCGGGTGAGACGATGGAGGCACATGTGCAGAAATGCATTCGCCATTGACTGAGAAGCACTGTTATTATTATTATTATTATTATTATTATTATTATTATTATTATTATTATTATTATTATTATTATTATTTTCATTGAACATACTGGCCCGTCTGGAAGTGTTGGAACTGCCCTTGCGGGGGTGTCATTAGAGCTTATCGTCAATTCTTCGTACTCCCCTCACGGGTGAGACGATGGAGGCGCATGTGCAGAAATGCATCAGCCATTGACAGAGAAGCACTATTATTATTATTATTATTATTATGGACACCGTGATAGCCCAGTGGTCAAGTTCTACCATCTGGGCCCTGTCGCCAGTTCGATTCCCGTCGGTGCCACCAGTATTTTCATTGAACATACCGGTCCGTCTGGAAGTGTTGGAACTGCCCGTGCGGGGGTGTCATTAGAGCCTATCGTCAATTCTTCGTACTCCCCTCACGGGTGAGACGATGGAGGCGCATGTGCAGATTTGCATCAGCCATTGACAGAGAAGCACTATTATTATTATTATCATTATCATTATTATTATCATTATTATTATTGTTGTTGTTGTTATTATTATTATTATTATTATTATTATTATTATTATTATTATTATTATTATTTGAAGATGTCTAGAACAATACTGCTTCACTATCTTCACTATGCTACCTCTATACCTATGCTATTTATTCATACCTAATTATTGCAACATCTAACTTATATCTATGCTATTTATCTATACTAGGGCCTGCTGGCAGAGTTGGGCCAAAAAACCACAGGGGAAAGGCCAGCACTCTTGAACCGTTGGTTGCGGGCGCTGGAGGGGGAAATTGTAGGGCCCGTCAGGGCAGGTGACGGTAGCAGTTCGGCGGATGAGGTGCACGTCAGCGTCGAAAAAGAACCCGCCGGTAGCACAGTCGCCAAGTCCGATTTACCGAGCACCTTAACGGCTAGTTCGGCCTCCACTGCTAGTTCCGGCGAAACGGCAACGGTTGCTGCAGCTTTGGACAGCAGCAGTGGGAAAGAAGCGCCGGTGGAAACCGCGGAAAGTCCTGTAGGACATGCGCAAGGAGCAGCTAGGATAGAGCTGGACCGGACTGACCAGACAGAGCGGGCACAAGCACAATCACAACCACCGTCTGTGTCTGCCATGCACGAGCCATCAGCTGCAGCAGCAGGAGTGGAACAACAACAACAACAACAACAAGGAGCGGCAGTTGGTTCGGAACAAACCACAGCGACAACCGAGCAGGGCGGGGTAGAAGCACGAGGTCTATCATCATTATCGTTATCATTATCATTAATATTTTTATTCATTATTATTATTCATTATTATCATTCATTATTATTATTATTATTATTATTATTATTATTATTATTATTATTATTATTATTATTATTATTATGGACACCGTGATAGCCCAGTGGTCAAGTTCTACCATCTGGGCCCTGTCGCCAGTTCGATTCCCGTCGGTGCCACCAGTATTTTCATTGAACATACCGGTCCGTCTGGACCAGTATTTTCATTGAACATACCGGTCCGTCTGGAAGTGTTGGAACTGCCCTTGCGGGGGTGTCATTACAGCCTATCGTCAATTCTTCGTACTCCCCTCACGGGTGAGACGATGGAGGCGCATGTGCAGAAATGCATCAGCCATTGACAGAGAAGCACTATTATTATTATTATTATTATTATTATTATTATTCATTGAACATACCGGCCCGTCTGGAAGTGTTGGAACTGCCCTTGCGGGGGTGTCATTAGAGCTTATCGTCAATTCTTCGTACTCCCCTCACGGGTGAGACGATGGAGGCGCATGTGCAGAAATGCATCAGCCATTGACAGAGAAGCACTATTATTATTATTATTATTATTATTATCATTACTATTATTATTATTGTTACTATTATGGACACCGTGATAGCCCAGTGGTCAAGTTCTACCATCTGGGCCCTGTCGCCAGTTCGATTCCCGTCGGTGCCACCAGTATTTTCATTGAACATACCGGTCTATTTCTGGACCAGTATTTTCATTGAACATACCGGCCCGTCTGGAAGTGTTGGAACTGCCCGTGCGGGGGTGTCATTAGAGCCTATCGTCAATTCGTCGTACTCCCCTCACGGGTGAGACGATGGAGGCGCATGTGCAGATTTGCATCAGCCATTGACAGAGAAGCACTATTATTATTATTATTATTATTATTATTATTATTATTATTATTATTATTATTATTATTATTATTATTATTATTATTATTATTATTATTATTATGGACACCTTGATAGCCCAGTGGTCAAGTTCTACCATCTGGGCCCTGTCGCCAGTTCGATTCCCGTCGGTGCCACCAGTATTTTCATTGAACA
>WBZZ01000314.1:182500-209673 GCA_019918135.1 Paulinella micropora
ATTCTCCTTTGGGGGATTTGTGTCTGGTTGTATTACCGACTTTTTATCGAGCTATCTTCAGGGAATGTAACATTGGAGTCACCAGCACAAGGCTGATTTCTTTTCTGGCTTGTTGTTGGAACAGCAGAAAGAAAAATTGGACAGACCTATCTCTTCTGAGTAGGTGTTCCAAAAAAAAATACTCCAGCACATCCCCACACAGCTCCTTTTGCAAAACCAGACGTCTAGGCGTTTGTGAGTAGGTGTCTCAGTACCCTCTACACAGCCTGTATCTGTGTTCTCATAAGGAGGCCAGACACCAGACCTCATAGCTGTTCTTGTGTTCTCTCTTGAGACAGAGACAGAGTAGGTCAACAGACGTACAAACAAACACTCACAGTTACAAACAAACTTGAAGGACACGAGCGTAGTACTCCTCCTTTCAAGTCTGTGCACTTAGTTGCCTCTCAAAACACATACATCAGAGTATTTTTGCAAATCTCTGACTGTTTTTCGACAATAGGTCTGAACAAGTGTCAGACGACAGGTCGACTTCTCAAGGAGTGCTTCTCGAGCCTCTTTGACATTATCTGTACGTAGGTCCTCGTACCTCATAATAGATACAACAACAAAAAGAGAAAAAGAAAAGAGGAGTGGAGAAGGAGATCAAGTTTTCAGAGAAAGTCTTATAGACTACTTCTTTCTCACAAACAAAAACACATAAGACATAGAGGTGAGACTCTCTCTCTCTACACTGTCTTTTCATCTTTCCTCTCTATTCGTTCCTCAGAGACGAACAGAGTAATTACGGAGTAGAAACAGATCTATCTCCTTTGTATTCCTTCAGAGACCATGTCTTCTAGGTCTGAAGAAGCATATTGGAATGAAGAAGGAGGAGAGAATGAGAGAACCCCAATAGACCAGGAGGATAACGTTGGCCCTCTTGGGGACGGGGAAGATCTGGCAGTGCCTTCCTATGAAACGGGAGGACCAGAGGACCGACTGCTCGCCCCTGGGCGGATGGGAGAGTCGGAAGTCGAGAAAGAGGAGGAAGCGAGGTTTGTGGCCGAATATGGCAATCTAAGTGAGAAGGAGTTTGAGGATAAAATAGGGAAGGATGAGGCCTATAAATGGCTATTCATTCCCCCAGAAATACGATGGGGAGATCCCTTGAGAAAGGAGGATATCTGTTACCCCCTCCCAAAACAAGCCCTGTCTCTTGCAGAGACGACAGTGCACAGTTACAGGTGCAACATGTCTCATTTGGGGACAATATGTCTTTACTGGAGCTTCTCGACCTCACATGGAAAGTGTTCGAGTGTGCTATACTCTATGAGTACCAGTCTAACAAGACTGTCCTGCCATGGGATTCAAGAGCACTGGCTAGGTTGCTCGATCCTGGTCAGGATATCGAATCAATCAAAAGAGGGGAAGGGGAGTTTAAGTCCAGGAACGTCCGAGGACAGATTAATGTCATGGATATACCCCTGAGACTTATGGAGATCAAGTTGGTGGACTTGAATAAACTCCAACAAACCCCGATTTATGGCAGGGACCTTCACCCGGCCCTGAAAGAAATAGAAGGCGAAGCTGGAGGGGTGACGAAGATTAAGAAGTTGCATGCGGCCTTGCAGAAGGACGATGCATGGAAGAAGTGGGCTTTCACCAAGGATCATACGATCTTGGAGGGAACGGCCGCACCTGCCCTCACCAATAAAGCGGGAGAGAAGGAGTTGGCGGAGAAGGCTCTGTTCCTTCGGAAGGCTGCCGAGCTCATGTCTTTTTTTCATCATGCTCAAGACCTGCATATCAGGGAAAGAGCAGAGGAGAAAGAAAAGAAGGAGTTGGAGGCAAAGATTGCATTGGCTAAAGCGACGGCTACGAGACAGGCACCTTCCTCTGGGCCTTTTATGTCTCCCCCTGGGTACGTCCCGTCAGCCCATACAGCCCCTCCTGCCCCTACGACTAGCTCAGCGCCTACCACTGTCATTGTCAACAATAATGACAAGAAGGACAGACAGGCTATCATTAACGCCTTCCAAAAATATACCAAGTCCGATGCCACTGCTCTGACGCTGTTCGCAGAGACAGCGAGTCAGAAGGACACGGATGCGAACCTTCGAGACAAGCTCCGAAGAATTGATGCTTGTATGAAGCAGCATCCAACGGACGAAACACAGGAGTATGAGGCGTTGTCCACCTTGTTGGACCCATCAATCCTCACACAAGGATTTGATGTTGTGGAATACAAGGCGTTGCGAGCGGTAGAGGTGTCGGCTAGGAGAGCAGCCTCAGACCTGCAGTGCACGGTGCCAGTTGCCGTCCTCTTGCAATACTTTAAAACTCATGGGTATCAGCATCTGTGTACTGGTACTTTGATTGGGTTTGAGATTTTTCAAGAGGTGAACGAAGGGCTGGGCATTAGCGCGAGGTTGGCAGCGATCCTCACTGAGGTCAGCGCCAAGTACGGGCTCTTTTATAGCCGGAAGTCTATCATTTTGTACTTCCTGAGTGCTTTGTGTGCACGACACCCGAGCAAGCTCGCAAGGATCATACAGTCCTGTCCGACCTTCGCGGCGGTGAAGACGGCGGATTTTTTAGAAACGAATATACGAGAGGGCCGTAGCGGCTGTTCAGCCGAGCGACCTGTATAGGGAGGTGCTCGAAGCGTGTTCCGACTTGGACACGGCCACCGAGTCATTCTCCAGTGCCGCGACACAAGGGGTTGGAGGTGCTCAAGCAGCACATACAACTCGGTCGGCGGGTCAAAAGAGGGGGAGAGACGAGCCGACGCCGTGCTACCGCTATTTTTCATATATGGCGTGTAAGAATGAGGCGAAGCATGGAGTAGGCACCTGTCCACACAGTCATGACTCTGACGATGACAGGATGCGAAATATCTTCCTGAGAGAACTCAAAGGCTCCAAAAAGGAGCATGCCTTATACAGAGTTTACAAGAAGGAGTTGGTGGAGAGGAGGTGGAATGCAAATATGGTCGCGGACGGAGAGTTCCGGGAGGCCATCATTTCCTTCATTGAGAAGATGAAGAGAAAGGAGGAGAAAGAAGCAGCGGGCCGACAAGCGGCGCCGACTAGAGGAGAGACGAGACGAGCGTCACGAGGGTCCCGAGGGACACCAAGAGGATGGGCACCAAGAGGTCGGGGCTATCGGGGAAGGGGAGGCCGGACCCCAGCGCGCCCTCCCAGAGGATACGGATACTGGAATTATAGCTCCAGTTCCAGCTCCAACTACCCCCAGCAAGCTTATACCGTTGCGGAGGGGGGACGTCAAGACGAAGACACTGGCTCAGGTGAGCGTGTTGAAGTCCTAGAATGACGGGAGGAAAAGAGGGAGGAGGAGAAGAGAAAGAAGGAGATAAAAACTGTTCTTTTTAATCCGACAGTCACAGTTATGCCTACTGTTGCTGAACAGGATACGAACGGTTCCGTTCCTCCTAGACGTGAAGTTGAAGGCACACAGCCTCACAAGCCTCAAGGTAAGCATTTGCTAGTTCATCCTTCGAGAGCTAATATGATAAATGATGCGAATAGGAAGGCGAAGAAGGCGATGGAGGAGAGGAAGTCGCAACTGGAGGCTAGGTCTCCGCCTACGAAGAAGCAGCGGACCGTTCCCCCGCCAAAGGACGCAACCGTCTCTACGGTAGACAAGTGTACATCTAGTGTACCGGACTCTGTCAAGCGGACACTTGAGATACCGGAAGCCCCGGAGACTCAAGAAGTTAAGTTGGAGGAAAAGAGGGAAGAACGGAAGGAGGACAAGGAACTTGAGCTTAGACTCAAAACCCTAGAACAAAAAATTCATGTGCTAGCGGCTAGTATACATAGACCGGACGCGCTATGCTACACTGACCTCTTTTGTGAAACTTTACAAACCACATTAAAAGTTGGTAATGATACGATGGCGAATATTAATATTGTCGGCCAGAAGTTTTTGAATAGTCACCGGACATGGGTTGACAAAAATATTAGAAAAACAAAGGGGACCCTAAAAGGGGTAGGCAGCCGTACGGAAATTACGGGCATCGTCACATTAATTTTCAAATTGAAATCCGGTCGAGTATATCGTGCGGACCTCTATGTTGTCCCCGATTACCACGGTTCAATCCTGCTGTCGTATGACCGATTGGCTACGATGGGGGCAGTGATCGATTGCGCCGCACGGCGAGTAATTTATGGAGTGAAAAATGGAGAGAAGGAGGATATTAATCCGATGACGGCTACTGACTCATACGAGGCTTTTGAGCTGAGTCTAGCAACGGAGAGAAAAAGGTTGGCCTTCGTACATGAGGCAACTGAAGCCTATGTACACCCCTATGTCACAGTGCCGGACGAACTGTCCTGGACCGACAATTGGGAGACGGAGATGCAGGCGTATACGGTTACGATTCCCGCATGGGACAAAAAGTCTATTGATGACTTAATCGTAGCGCGTAATGAGGAGATAATATGTGTTGCGAAACAGTGCCCGTCGTTGGCCAGATTCGCAGAAGGTGGTGGGGCAGATGTCCATATTACTAATGGCTTTTGTTACCACGCAAAGATGTCAGATGAAAAGAGAGAGGCGTTTGTGCCAAGGAGGAAGGGGCGTATCCCCGATACTCCAGAGGATGACATTAAAACTTTTATCACGAACTTTTGGGGCGATGTGCCTACCTGGCCGCGCTCTCCCTCCTCCCTTCCGCCGCCCAACATTGTGCACCCCCCCCCCCCACCCGGCCGCCGACCAGGTCTGCCCATAGGTCGGTGGTGCCACCGGCCAGACAGGACCACGCCGGCAGGTGCCACCCGACAAGTTCGGCTGGTCGTCCGGTGCCACCCGACAAGTTCGGCTGGTCGCCCGGTGCCACCCGACAGGTCTGGTTGGTCCGCCGGTGCCACCGGTAGGGTAGGACCCGCCGGCCGGCGCCACCCTGCAGGTTTGGCTGGTCGGCCGGTGCCACCGGTGGGATAGGACGGGTTGGCTAGTGCCACCCCGGCAGACCAGACCCACCGGCCGGTGCCACCCGACAGGTTTGGCTGGTCGGCCGGTGCCACCTGACAAGTCCGGTTGGTCGGTCGGTGCCACCCGGCAGGTTTAAGTGTCCGGCCAGACCGGGGCGCGGCTCGTGGGCGGCCCAAGGTGCAAAAACAAAAGCCCAGGGTTTTAAGCAGGAAAGTAATTGTACGCCGCTCTGCAGGAGCTGGCCGCCGAATCCGCGGCCGCTGCTGTCCTGTCCATACTAGGTTGGTGGGGTAGCGGCGGTGGCCGGACCTGGGAGCAAGATGGGAGTGTAGGGAGGGGAGGGCCGGAAAGGGGGGCCCTGCCGGTCTCAGGAGTCGGGGCCTGTCCACGCCGCACGGCCGCGGGCCGCCCGCAGCAGGCGGGCCCTCTTGACCTGCACCAGGTACCGGTGGGTCACCAGCCGCAGGACCTCTTGTTGGTACCTATCCGATCGCTGGCTCCGTCTGGCCAGCAATTCCGACCACACCTCCGCTCCGGCGCACGCCCAGGTCCCGGGCGGCAGGCCCCCGAAGGACATGGCCAGTGCTCGCTGGATCAGCGGCCAGTTGTCCTCGCGGACGTGGGCGTTCTCAGCCCCCGGGGGCCCAGAGACGAAGCGGTAGTTAGGAGGCGGGCCAGGCCAGTGTCTCGCAGCTCCGGCCACGACCGCCGGCCCCACACCAAGTGTACCGCCGCCCAGTACACGACGGCGGCTTGAGTGGAGCCGCGCTTGCTCTGCAGGCCTGCCAGCAACAGGTTGGCCACCTCCCGCGGCTCACAGGGCCACGAGTCGATTACGCACTGTACGCGGACTTCGAAGCCGGACTCCAGCTGGTTGAGGTGAGCGTTCTGCAGGCAGTTGCTGGTCTCGTGCGCGCAGGCCAGACAGACCGCCCGAGCTGCGCCCGCGGCGGCCGGCTGTGGGCACGGGCACTCGTCGAGGTGGCCGCCGTGCCTCGCCAGCCTGGTACCGCACTGCACGTGGAAGGCTAGGCAGGCCTGTGCGCAGACACTGTCTCGGTCTGCGGAGAAATGACGCAGGACCGCGGACAGGGTGAGCCAGCGGTTCAGGCAGACGAGGCAGACGTAGTTGCCTCCGGCCGCGCCCAGCTCAAGCCGGAAGGAGGCGGCGAGGGGGAGACGAGAGCTCGGCGGCGTGCCGGCGCGCACCGCGCGGTAGAGCAAGGCTAAGCCGCTCGCGGGAGCCGGTGGTCCGGGCCCGCGTTCGGGCTGCGCCCGGTCGGGCTGCGCCTGGCCAGGCCCGCCGGCGGCCCGGTGCGGGGCTGGGGGCCGGCCGCCGGGCTGGCTCGCCGCTGGCGGAGCAGAACCGGCTGGTACGGACCAGCGCGCAGCGTAGCTCACGAGTACTTGGTCCGGGGACCACAGCGGGGCAGGGATCGATCACGAACGGTGGGCCAGGCCGACTGTCTGCGAGGCCGGCGGCGTGGCTTGCGCCTGGACGGGCCAACAGTGACTACTAGCGAGGGAGCGGCAGGAGGTGACTAACATGGGCCCAGACAGGCTTTGTGCGGGCGCAGCGCAGGCCGAGCGCGCCCGGGCCAGACGGCGCGCGCCCGGGGGCCGGCGCCCGGGCCGGAGCGCTCGGCCTGGCGCGTGCGCCCGTGGGGCCCCGGACCGCGCGGGGTGGGGGGGGGGCGCCCCCCCCCCCCCCCAGTCCAGCGCGTGCGCCCGCGGGACCCCTGACCGCGCGCGGGGGGGGAGAAGGGGGCGCCCCCTCCCCTGCCGCCCCCCCGGGCGCTAGCCCGGGGACCCCCGGTGGTCCGGCCCGCCGCCCACAGCGGCAGGCGGTGCGGCCACGCGCAAGGGGGAGGGCGGGCGCCTCCTCTTGGCCGCGGGCGGCCGCTCCCCCACGCCCCGGAACCGCATGTAGCGCGGCGCCCCCGCTGCGTGCCGCAGGGTCAGGGCCGAAGCCCGCCGCCAGTCAAAGCCCGCCGCCTTAGCCGACAGGAGGTACAGGTCCCCCGCGTCCAGGGACAAGCGGAGGCGGCGCCCTACCAACGCCTGGCGTTGGTACCAGTGCCAGTGCAGCTGCAGCGGCGCGCCGAGCCTGACGCCTAGGACGCCCGGCAGCCCCTGGCGCAGGTCCAGGAGCTCGGCCTCCCGGCCTAGCTGCGCCAGCCTGGCCTGGAGGCGCCGTAGTTCCCGGAGGCCCAGGCGGGCCGCGGGGCCCGTCCGCGGGGCCCCGAGGTCAAAGGTCACTGCCAGCGTGTGGTAGGCGGGGAGGGCCGCGGCGCCGTCCTCCATCTGCCGCGCCGGCGGGCCGTGGCGGGGGCGAGAGGAAAGAGGGCCGATTTTGGGGGGCCGGGGTCCCGCTACGGCGGACCCCCCGGCTTGCCCCGCCCGCTCCGCAGCCCTCCCCTCCCCGGCCCCCGCGGCGGCGCTCGTGGGCGTCGGCCCGGCGCCGGCGCGCGGCCGGGGGGCCGGAGGTGCCGAGGAGCCGGCCACGCGCGTGGCCCCCGGGCGCCCGGCCGACGTCGGGCCGGGGGCGGGCGGGGCCGGCCACGCGTGGCCACCGGCGAAGAGCGCCCGAGGGGGAGATTCCGCCCCCAGCTGGGCGCCGCCCCCCCCCCCCCCCCCTGTTCCGGTGTGCGAGGGGCACGCAGAGCAAAAGCCCTTTGCCGCTTGGGCCATACGGTTTATTTTTCAGACAGCCTCACGCAGGCTAGAAAGTCTCACTCGCTTTCTGCTGGCAGGGGTTTCGGCTGCGCCCTCCCCCACAAGGAAAGGGTCTTGGGTCCCCGTTCCGCTAGCACTGACCTTGGCGTACTACTACTGCTACTGCTACTACTACTACTACTACTACTACTACTACTACTACTAGGACGAATTTCAGGGGGGCGAAAGGACGGCCAGACGCAGGAACCCCCAGAACCGCGTAGAGGTGACTGGCCCCAGGGACTGAACAATGTGCCTGTCTCCATGGCTCTTGTGCCGCCCATCCGTATCATATCAGTGAACTCCTTGGCTTGGTCTAACCTAGACCGTTTTGACGCAGTCGCAGTCTTAGTCTCCGAGCGCGGCACAGACGGCGACGAGGGGGCACTCGTCCACGCAGCCAGGTCCGCGCTGTTACGGCCTGCCAGGGCAGAATTCCGTGCTGATGCAGCGTTGCTGCTGCTAGGCTGTGGCACAGCATGATGCCCGTCTCTAGGACCGTGTACGCTGGCATTATCACCGGCTGAAGCCATACTCGTGAACGCGTTTGAGGCGTCACTGTGAACAGAGTGTAGCCGAACTACTCCATTACGCTGGACGTGGAAAAGAGTTTTCGGCGACTGGCGCCGGCGCACGTGCGTTCGAGTCCGGGCAGCGGCGGCCCCCCGCCCCAGCGACGGGCCGGGGCCTCGCCCGGGGGGGCGGGCGTCCCGCCGCCCAGGGCCCCGCGCGCGCGAGCCAGGGCCCGGTCGGCCGCCCGCAGCAGTTGGTCGCATTCCTGTACGAGGTCTAGGCACGACGACTCCACCGTGCCCGGCGGGGCCGGACCCGGGCCGGCGGAGCCCGCGTGGCCGACAGGCGTGGGGGCACCCGGCGCGTCGTCCATGGTTTGGCCGGGGAGGAATGAGCAGGCGATGACCGGTTGCTCGGCTCTGTCCGCCCCCTGCCCCGCCCGTGCCCCCCCTTCCCAACCCCGAGGGGAAGAAACGAGAGAACCCCCCCCCGGGAGAGCAGGAGGCGGAGGGGAGGGGCAGCTTCCTCCCTCCTTACCCCCTTCCTCCAGGCCAGGCTGCGGGAGGGCCGGCAAAAGCGAGCGGCGGCGAGTACTAGGTCTTGGCAAAGGAGGACCCTTAGCATGCCCTGGCGGAGCACAGCACAGCTGTGGGTTCTGTTGGCCTGGTGGGCAACCCTAGCCTGGGGTTTCTGCCCCTATCACCCATCCGGTGCGAGCACGGCCTCGCCTAGCCCGGCGCCTGGCCCGGCGACGGCGCTGCTAGAAATCAACGTGACTGTCAGCGGGGCCCAGTACACTATCCCGGCCAGCGGCCTTGGCTTGGCCAGGCGCCGGACGGGCCAGCAGCTGGCCGCTGGCTACACGGTGGCTTGGGGCGATGGCTCGGCGCCCGGGTACTGCCAGCACGACGGCGCGCCGTGCAACCACACGTACGCTAACCCCGGCACGTACTCCCTCGAGCTGTCGGGCCCGGTCCTGGGCTGGAGCATGCTGTTTGCTACGACCACGGTCTGCCGGGACTACTTCGCTGGTGCGTGGAACGATGGGTTTGCGAATACGTGCCTTATGTACGCGGGCGAGGCCAAGTACGAGGTGTTTAGCTCCTGGCCCTCGCTGTTGAGTGGCAACGGTATGTGTGATTGGTACGTGGGTTCCGTGAATCAGGGCACGCTGGGGCTGGACGCTCCGCAGGTCTGCTGCGTCTGCGGTGGCGGCGAACAACAGCCAGGCGAAGAGCCGGGCGCTGCTCTGACTGCCATTCGCCACTCGGGCAAATCGAGCTGCACCCGACGGCGGGCCGCCACTTGCAGAACCTGGCGTCGCTGACGTACGTGGCGCCCCTGCCGCCCGCGCCGGGCCTGACGTCACTGTACCGGTCCTTTAGCGGGTTGGACTCGCTGGCCGGTGCCCTGGACGTGTCGGCGCTGGACACGAGCCAGGTAGAGGACCTCGGCTACGTGTTTGCCGAGTCCTTCCTGGTGGAGCCCCAGGGCCTCGCGCAATGGCAGGTGGGCGCCGTGCGCGACCTGTCTTTTGCTTTCGCGCAGACCGGGGGCCGCTTTGTAGGCGTGGAGGGCTGGACCACGAGTGCGCTGGTCAACGCCACGGGCGCCTTCAGTCACGCGGTGGGCTTCGACCGGGACCTGAACGGCTGGCACGTGTCGGGGCTCCTGGACTACCGCCTCATGTTCGCCGGCGCGGCCAATTTTAGCCACGGCCTGCCGTCGTGGTGGCAGTCGCTGCCCGGGCCGTTCTCCGAGAGCGACTGCACGGACGCGCTGCGCGGCACGAGGTTGCAGCGGACCGCGGGCCTGGCCTCGGCTTGTGGTTCCGCTCACCACGACCTGATCCTGCGTTACCAGACTACCCAAAGCTGTGGTGGCTCGTATCGTCCCGCCTTGCAGTTCCTGGACCCGGGCGTGGCGGGCGTCAACGGCCAGACGGCGGGTAGCCACAGCTTCTCGGTCGACTTCGGGCTGGGCGGGGGCTTCGTGTCCTGCCAGCAGGCAGCCGGCACGAGCACGTGCGCCTCGCCCGTCAGCTCGGCACCTTACTTGCCACGCCAACTGCGCCTCCGTGGCATGCTGGACGGCCTGCAGGGCTTTACCCATGGATGTGTGCGTATCCTAGAGGTGTCCAGTTGGGGCCAAGTGAGCATGACGACGAGGCTGTCTTCCTGGTATGCCTCTTTCCCTAGCAATACGCGGTACAACTGGCTCTTCAATGCCGGTACAATCGACGGCCAGGAGTACCAGACCCAGTGTACCTACTTGGCCCCGATCCAGGGCACCCGCGCCTTTGCTCACGTGGACGACTTCAGGTTCCTCCTGTTTAACTACCAAGCTCTGGTGGGGGACATTGGTCACTGGGACGTACCTCTGTCCGGCAGTCTCTTCGCCATACTGGATTCTGCCTATGCTTTCAACCAGCCCTTGTTCTGGAATACGACCGGGGTGACAAGCCTGAATTCGGTCTTCGTGAACACGAGGGTCTTCAACGCGGACCTCAGCGCGCTGGACGTTAGTAACGTTCAGTCCTTTGATTCCATGTTCGAAGGTGCCAGGGACTTCAATCAGCCCCTGGCAAGCTGGAACACTAGAAGTGCCACGCGTTTCTCCAGTATGTTTTCGAAGACGCAAAGTTTAACCAGGACATTAGCAGCTGGAACGTAAGTCAAGTCACGGTTTTCGACTTCATGTTCTACGAAGCGCGAGAATTTGACCAGCCCTTAGCCGGCTGGAAGATTGCTGCCCCGAGCACCAGCATGGTAGGTATGTTTCAGGATACTCGCAAGTTCAACCGGCCCCTGGCCGCCTGGAATATGTCGACGGTGCACGACATAAGCTACCAGTTCGCCAACGCCAAGGCCTTCAACCAGGATCTCAGCGGCTGGGACGTGCGCTCTCTCCACCGCGGAGATGACATGTGGCACAGAAACCGCCACATCTTCGACGGCGCCTGCGCCTTCAACCAAGACCTGAGCGCCTGGAACGTGCCGGCGTTTGTACTGGAAGTCTGTCAGGATTTCGTGCAGTCGGGCTGGTTCACGTTCGCCCAGTTGCCGTACGTGGCTTGCCAGCAAGCGTATGGCGCCGGTAGCTTTACGACCACGAACCAGCAAGACCGACAGACCTACTGTGCCAGTCTGCCTTAGCCCGTGGGACCCATGGGGGACCCATGGGGGACCCGTGGGGGACCCGTGGGGGACCCGTGGTGCACCCCCGGTTGGGCTAGAACTAGCTAGTCTGGGGGCTTCTCTCGCCGGACGCGCGGTTAGAGAGCTTAAAAGCCGAAGGGCCCTGCTCCTTTGTTCCGGGAGTCGGTGAGCCGGGCAGCGTGAGCGGCGAGTGAGGAGAGGGAGGGGAAAAAGAGGGCTGTGCACGCTGCCTCCGGCGGGCGGGGGGGGGGGGGGATCCTGATATTAGATAGGAAGCCGAAAAGGGGGGGGGGGGGGCGAGGCGCCCCCCCCCCCCCCCCAGTGGTCGCCGTGAGTTCTTAAAAGTCGGGCTCTGCAACAGAAACCTGGTTAGCCTTAGCACCCCGGCCACCGGAATGCGGCCGGGGCTATGGCAGCCCCAGAACTCTTTGCTCCGTCAGGCCTGCAAGGCGTCGGTCAGCAGAACCGTGGGGGTTCGGGGGCCGGGGACCGGGGGCCTTAAGCCCCCGGGCCGGTGTAGACTACGCGGGCGCGGGCGAGCGCGGACGACGGGCTCCCGCCCGACCAGCGCACCTCCACGTTTCGCGCCCCCCCGTCGCTGCCGCGCACACAGACGAGGGGCGGGGAGTTGCCGCAGTGCAGCAAGTACAGCCGCACGGGCGGCGCGCCGGGGGGCGCACACAGCGTGAGCCGCCAGCAGCCCAGCCCCCCCGCACCCCGCAGCAGGACTACCCGGTTCAGGGGGCAGAGCCGCAACAGCCACGCCGGGTCGGGAGGGCTCAGGGGCCCGGCGCCCAGCAGCACACGCTGCACGCACGGCAGCGCCAGCCCCCGCGGGCTGCGCAGCGCTTGCCACAGGGCGCCCTGGACCTCGCAAGCTACCTCCGGGGCCAGCCAGGGCCGGGCGGTCTGTAGGCAGGCCAGGCGGTCCGGCCGCCCGAGCGAGACCCCCGCCCAGGGCTGGTGGTAGCCGCGGGCCAAGAGATCGTGGTCCAGCCCGCGCGGCCAGTGCAGCCCCTGGCAGTGCAGCAGTGTGTGCCGGAAGAAGGCCGGCGGGGCGGCCGGCAGCAGCAGGGGCGCCTGTGCGGTGGGCGCCAGCCCCAGGAGCCACAACTCCCGGGGCGCGCGGCCCGGGTGGACGCGGAGGCGCCCCGCCCGCTCCGGGCCCACCCCTAGCAGCAAGGTGTGCTGCGGCGACAGAAAACGGAGGCCCAGCTCGTCCTGGCCGTCCACGGCGCCCAGCGCGGCCGTCAAGTCGTACTGGGTCTGCGAGTCGCGGTCGTCGTCTTCGATGACCGTGAGAGCGCACTGGCCCCGGACGGTGAGGCTGGGCAGGCCCCAGCCTACCTTGGTTTCCGCCAGGCGCGGGCAGTCTACCAGCACGACCCCGGCCGGCCGGGGCGCCCGTGCAGCGGCGAACGTCGGGAGGAGCAAGCCCTTCAGGGTAGACAAGCCGCAGTCTTCGAACCACAGGTTCTCGGCGGTGGTGGAGACAAACCGCGGGCGCTGGCAGCCCCGCAGGCACAGCTTCAGGGGCGGTGGCTCCGGGCACAAAAACACGACCGTGTGCGCTCGTGGTAGCACCAGGGTGGTGTCGGGGGCGCGGGCCGGCGGCGCCCCCCTCCGCCAGCAGCGGGCGACGCGGCCCGGGCCGGGGCGGGGGCGCAGCGACACACGGCAGTCCAGCAGGGTGTCCGAGGCGAGCGCCCAGGCCGGGCGCGCCCCGCCGGCCGCCGCGTCCGTGCACTGGAGCCACAGGGTGCGGAGCCGGCCGAAGGCGGCCGGCAGCAGAGTGAACAAGGCCTGGAGATCGACCCCGCCCCCACCGCGGACGTGCAACTTCTCCACCAGGCCGGGCCGGAAGAAGTGGCCGGCCCCGCCGGGGGGCGCTCGCACAGCTGCCGCAAAAAGTCGGACACGTAGGCCCGGCCGGCGGTCGGCTGGGCCGCGCGGCAGTCGAGCTCCAGGCGGCGGAACCAACCCTTCGCGAGCCAGCCGCACCACACGGCGGGGGTAAAGGCGCGCTGTACCCTCAGCAGGCGCTGCGCGCGGCCTTTTGCCGCGCCCCAGCACCCCCGGTCCGGCAAGAGCGCCAGCAGCCTCCGGACGTGCGCTACGAACGCGGCGGTGGGGGCCGCGCCGTCCGCGCGGAGGCAGGCTCCCCACGCGTGGCCGAGGGCCGGGCGGTTGCGCAGCGCCGGGCCCGCGGGTGGCGGGGGGGGCGTCCCTGCCACACCCACCCGGTGGCACAGCGCGGCGTAGTACTCGTCGGTGAGCCGGTCGCGCTCCGCCGGCGGCAGCCCGGCCCTGTCTAGGACAGACAGGAACTGCAGGCAGCCCGGCGTCCGGCGCCCGCGCAGGCCCGCCGCCTCTCCGCGCAGGGACGCTAGCCGGCTGCACAGGCTGGTCCACCCGGACCGGTCGAGGGCGTAACAAAACAGCAGGTACGACAGGACCACCCGGCGCACTAGGCGGAGCAGCAGGAGCAGCCTGGCGTCGTCCAGCTGGGTGCGGGAGGCGCCGCTGAGCCGCAGGTGCAGCAGGTCCGGCACGGAGAGCAGGCCCGTGCCACGGATGTGTTCGGCCGCTACCTCCAGCGCCGCCTCCCGCGTGGTACGCAACCCGGGCGCCCCAGGCGGGGCCGGCCCGGCGGCGCGGAACATGGGGGCGTAGGGCCCGGGGGTAAAACTCCGGCGCGAGCGTCTCCTTGCCACGGGGTGGGGTTCCGGCGCGAGCGTCTCCTCCCCACGGGGTGGCAGATAGGTGTCGGCACGGGGCAGGCGGTCTGGGGAGAGCGGGCGGGTGCCGCGGGGGAGGGGGGAAGGAAGGAAGGGAGGGGAGAGGACCCCACTCTCCTCCCTGGTACCCCTTCTCTCTTGTTCCGCTCCTTGGGGCGCGCCGCATAGCAAAGGCAAGGCGGGTGCAGAACGCCGCCGCGCGGACGAGACGGGGCTTCTTTCGGTGACGTCCCCGGCCCCCGGCCGCACGGGATCATAAAACACAGACAGTCCACGCCATGATTTTTATTGACACCAACCGAAAAGAAGGGGCCGGCGGAGTGGCCGGGCGAGCCCCCCCGGCACCGAACCCTCCGGACGGCCTGAGGGGCGCGGAAGCGGCCAGTGAGTCAGTGCTCGGCCGGACGTTCGTGGCTAACGGCCACCCGGTCAGGACGGGAGCCCTCCTCGAGCCTGCTCCTGCCGTGGATCCCCCCTCCCCCGAAACAATACGAGCCCACGAGCACCGACAGCGCCACCGGCCAGTCGCGCCGCACGTGGCGGAGGTGCGGGTCTAGGTACTGACGAAAGAAGCGGTGGAAGGGCTGCTGGCGGGCGTGCGCGGGCAGGCACAGCGCCCCCCGGCCCTCCGGCTGCTCTCCCGCCCCCGCTAGCTCCGTCACCTCGAAGCTCTGGGCAAAGTACTCAGGCCACTCGGCGGCGGCGGGGGCAGAGACTGGCACTCCGTCGTAGTTGGGGCGCACCCGAAAGGAGCGCAGGGCGTAGCGGGGCCCGGCCCGCTGTACCGCGGACGCTAGCACGTCGCGTAGCCTGGACGCGGCGCTCGGCGGGGGAGGGGCCAGGGCGTCGAGGAGCAGCGCCGTGTCCGCCGGGTGCAGAGCCTGGCTGCCGGCGGCAGAGTGCGGGCCGGGCCCGTCGCCCGGCTCGAGGACACGCAGCCCCACCGTGAGTTCGTGGCGCCTGCTCTGGCCCGTGAGGGAGTCTAGTTGGGCCGGCCAGAATTGTCCGTCGTACCACAGCCACAGCGCGTCCAGTGGCCTGGCCCCCAGCGCCAACAAGGCGAACGAGCACTCGGAGCTTAGTTCGTCCTGCCTGCGCCGCGCTTCGTCCTGGGCCAGGCCGTGAAACACGGGCTCGAGCGCGTGGCGCACAGCCTCCGCTCCTGCCTGTCGCAGCAGCTCCAGGCAGCGACCGAGGTTGTCCTGCCCCAAGCTGCAGGCAGGCCAGGCGCTGAGTGCCAGGGCCCGCCCCAGGGCGTTGTGCCGGAAGGCGCAGCCGCACTGCGGGGCGCTGCCGTGCGGCTTGGGCCCCGTGCAGCGGGGATGGGCCCTGGTGGCCCGGTGCTGCAGCACGCCGGCAAAGAAGGCCACCAGCTTGTCCGTGGCGCTGGGGTCGGGCGCGCAGCCCGTCGACAGCGCGTGGCGCGAGCCCACCGCCAGCATACAGTCCGCCACCGCGGCCGGGGTGCACGAGGCCTGGGCGCCGATCGCCGCGGTGAGAGCCGCCTTGTTGAGGGACGCTAGCCTGGCCGCCAGGAAACAATCTTGCGGGCCGGGGCGAAGGGGCCACCTGGTCCGGGAAAACGCCCGGCGCTTCGGGGGCGTCCCCGGGCCGGCATAGGCCGCGAGGCGGCCCCGCTTCTTCCGACTTTTCAGCTCGTGGGTTATCACGGCTTGGAAGTACCTGGCCCAGAAGCTCGAGTGGGGCACGTCCTCCTCGGCGGAGCCGCCGCCGAGGTCGCTAAGTCCGGCAGCGCTAGACATGAGCGCCTTCAGCCGGTGCTGGCTTGGGCGGCTTCGGCCGCTCGTGCTTTGTGGGGTAGCCTGTACCCCCGCGCTGTCCGCTACCCTCCCTGCGCCAGGGCGCGCACGCACCGCGGGGGGCCGGGGAGAGGGGGGAAGCGAACGGCGTTCCCGCCCCCTCGTGGGCACGCGTGCCACGGGCGGCGCCGCGTGCCCCCCTCGGGGGCGCCGCGTGTCACGGGCGGCGCCGCGTGCACCCGAGGGGGGGGGGGGGGGGCGGGCGCCAGCGCGGCGGCGGACGCGCGAGGCCGGGCGCGCGACGCACGCTGCGCCGGGGGGGGGGAGGACGCCAGCTCCCCCGGTCCCGGCCACAATTCAATCCCGCTCGCTGAGGGCAGAGCCCATGTCTACTCCCTCGTGTACCGCCGACTTGCTCCCTCCGACCCCTCTTCCGTCTCCGACCGCTGCGGCGCGGGCCGACGCCCCGTCCGGCGCCCCGGTGCCGGCGGGCCAGAAGCGCCGTGGCGCAGACGCCCGCCCCTCCACACCCCCGCCACCCCTCAAGCGGCGCAAAGCTGTCTTTGGTCGCCGGGCCCGTGCCGAAATGAAGTTTGCCCGCGCCACCGCCGAGGTGCACCGACAGCCACACCTAGCCGCCTATCTCGCCCGGCTCAAGGCCCAGTGGCAGCAAAAGGTCCTGGCTGAGGTGATGGCGTGCCTGCTCCACTTTGGGACCGGGGAGGCCGACCAGTGGGACACACAGGAGATCCTGCGGGACCTAGAGCAAAAGGGGGAGGAAGAGTGCGAGAGCGACGACGACGAGGGAGCGGACGGCTCCTTTTCTCACCCCCTGGCAGCGCTCTTCTACTTTGTGGATCAGGACTTTGACTGGTACGGTGACTGGTGGGTTGAAGGCCGAGAGAGCTGGGGCTACGTCATCGCGAGGCTGGAGGCAGTGCCCCAGCAAGTACCCGCGCTCAGAAGGGCCATCCGTGACCTAGCGCTAGGCAACATCTTCTCTTAGCACCACCGTCCTGTTTTCTGAAGAAGGAAGGGCTTACGAGAGTTATTTTTTATTAAATGCACCGTTCTGTTTTTGACAGCCAGGCGGGGGAGGCAGTTGGTCGGGCTCCGCACCCCATGCCTGCCTTCTTGCCGGCCGGCAGCACGGGCCGGGCTACGAAGGAGAAGAGAGGCGGACAGAGGACCTGCGGAGAGCCCCCCCACTAACCGTCGCGGGTGGCAGGCGAAAGGGGCGGGGGGAGGGGGGGGCGGGCCCCCCCCCTCAAGTGGTGTAGCGGCCCTGGCGATCTACCTGCCTCGGCTTCTTGGGGACGATGCTGTCGCGCCGGAACTGTTCGGCGCCCAGGGGCCCGCACCGGCGGTAGGTAGGCTGCTCGCCCCCGTCCAGCCACGAAGACACACGCACAATGTCGCCGGGCCGCACGCCCCACCAGCGAGCGGCGGGGTCGCCGCTGTGCAGGACGGGGAACTGCTCCTGGGGCAGCACCGAGTAGGTCCTGGCCAGCTCGCTCACTTCCTCCGGGGCCAGCACCCGGTGCTCCGCGAAGTACGGGCCGTGCGTGTCGGGCGGGAACAGCAGTTCGTCCTCGGTCCAGAACTCCACGGACCAGCCCAGGCCGCGCGCGCGGCCCGCCAGCAGCTTGGCCACGGGCTGCCGCCGCTTGCGGTGGAGGAGCCAGACGGTGCGGGGGCCCGCCCCGTGCCGGTCCTCCAGGTCCTGCAGCCAGGCCTCGGCCGTCGCGCTGCTGAGGGAAGCCCCCCTCGGATCCTGTGCCCTGCCCCAGCACACCGACAGCGGGGGGAGCGGCTGGGCCGCCGCGCCCGGGGGCAGGAACGGCAGCCACTCACCCACTACGTCCCGTGGGTGCGACAGCCGCCGGGCGTAGCCGCGCTGCACCAGCAGCCTCGTCAGGTGCTCGGCTACGACGGAGCCCAGCCACCCACAGTCACACGCAGAGCCGTTCACGCACACGAGTTCGCTGCCCTGGCAGTCGGGGCAGGCGTGCTGGCGCGGGATGCGGGCCGCGCGGGTGCGGGCCCCCGGTCTGGCCGCTAGGCAGTCGTCCACGCTCAGCATTTCTGCCAGCCGGGGGCGGGCGGCCCCCGTCGCCGGGAGAGCCGGTGTGCGCGGGGGCGGGGGGGGGGGGGGGAGACAGGTTTCGTCGGGTCCCCCCCTCCGCCCGACGACCTCCCCCCCCCCCCCTCCTTCCCGCCTCCCCCCCCCCCCCCCCGGGCCCCGGGCACGGGCGTGGCGCCGCGCCCGGGGCGGGGCGCCCCGCCGCCTCCCCCCCGGGCGCGCGCGGGGGCGGGCCGGGCCAGCTCAGCCCCGCCGTACACGCGGCCGGGGGCAGAAAGCCCCTGCTATGGCACCCTCCGCCGCGCGTGCTGCCCGGCGCCGGGGCACGGTCAAGTACAGTTTCCAGGGGTGGCGCCGCGGACCGCTGCTGGGCAGGTACAGGCCGGGGCACGGCCGGCGCTGGACGGCCTGGGTGCCGGCCTGCCGGCCCTGCGCACGGAGAAGCCTCTTCCGGCGCGCCGGGGCCGCCACGCCCGGGCTGTGCGGGCGCCACGCCCGTCAGGCGGCGGACTCCGAGACAGAGACCGACCCGGAGACGGAGGCCGACCCTGAGGAAGCGGACGCTGACACGGAAGCGGGCGCCGACGATCGTGTCGGGCCCGGCGGCGGCACCCCGCCCGCGGCGGATGCCGAGCACCGCCGGCCGCCACCGGCGCTCGCGGGCGGCGAGCACCGTCCACGGTGGCTCCTGCAGCTCCAGAGCTGGAGCGCCGGCCTACGGCCAGCGCAGGCGCAGTCCGGGGAGGGGCGACGGGGGGCGGCCGGCCGGCGGCGCCCCTCCCCCCCGCGGGCGCTACGTAGGCCCCCCCTCCCCGACGCCCCCCCCCCCCCCCCCCCCCCCCCCCCCACCTGCCCACGACCCACCCCCCGCGGCCCCCCGCCCCCTCCCCCGCCCGGCCCCTTGGGTCGGCGGCACGGTACTACCACAGAACGCCAGCACCCAGCGGGCCACGATGAGGAGCTACGCGCAGCGCGAACCCCTGGGCCCCTCCTGTTCCTGCTCCGGCCACCTAGCCGACGAAGGCCCCGCCGACTTCGTCCTGGCAGCACACACGATCCGTTTCGGCTGTGGTTGTACGTTTGACTTGGCCAGCGGCCGGGCGCTGCAGCTGTGCGACCGCTAGCCAGGCCTCGCGCAGCAGCCGCGCGGGCTAGGGGCTGCTAAGCCCGGCCCTGTCTGGACCGCCTCGCCCTCCCCCCCACGCGCACGACGGGTGCGCTTAGCACCGGTGGCCACGCGGTAGCGCTAGTCCGTCCACCGCGCACGCGGATTAAATTACCAATCCCCTGACAGCCACCCCCGCCCTCGGGCCGTAGGAAAGTAGCCAGCCCCCCTCGGGGCTTCTATGCCGGGCTTGGCCTTTTAATGAGCCAGCGTCCCCTCCCCTTCCTCGCTCCGGTGCCTGGCCGGGTTTGGCCGCTAGCCAGACTACGCGACCCTCTCTCTCTCGCGCCCCGGCGCGCTGCTGGCCCCCTCCCCTCGTCCCGCTCCTGTGCTGAACCCCCCCTGGGCCAGTAGAGGACAACCGGCTAGCTTGAGTGTGAGGTCGCCGCGCGGTCCGTCCTGGGGGGCGGGCAGGTCTATAGTTCCGAGCGTTAACTGAAGTGAAAAAGTGTCTACGGACTCTATTTGAGAGTAACAAGCCGTATACTGTCATTCTGCCGTACAATGAGAAGGCGATATGGGCACAGGAGATAAGGGACCGGCTTATTGATCATCCTATACCGGTTCCCTCTCGCAAGCAACAGTTAGTGGTGGCTTGTCGACTCGGGTCTCGGCAGCAGAGCAGTGCATACAAGCGGAAGCTCAGAGCCCAGGACAAGTTGAAATTGATACCTCAAGCTTTCACATGCTTTGATGGTTTCTACACCCGTAAGGCTCCGATACAATACGCGAACCTTATTGATATGCTTGTCGGACTCGGTCATGATGATGAGCCGGACACAGTCACGTATGAACGGACGGGACTGGACGATTTGTCCGAGGAAGATTTGAGTTTGGAGGAGGACTTAGCGCCCCTCAAAGAACATAAGAAGATGTCGGAGGAAGATTTCCAAGCGGCGGCGCGGAAAATTTTAGAAGAAGGAGTGGGTACGGAGAGAGAGAAGGAGCTTCTCAAAGCTAAGATGGAGGCGTACAGAGAAATTTTCGACCATCCTCGGGCAGGTGGTGTAAAGTCGGAGGACTTCACTGCTGTCATTTACAAGATACCGGGTGCGGAGCCATCTCCGGCACCGCGGAGGGCAAATTTGAGCATACATGAGGCGAAGATAGCGGAGGAGAATGTAAGGCAGTTGCTCAATGAGGACTTTATTGAGAGATTTACATCTCCAATTGTCTCTCAACCGAAAATCGTCCCCAAGCCAGGAGGAGAATGGCGTTTGACGATCAATTATGCCCGTGTGAATAAGGTGCTAGAGAAATCCTCTGCCGACCTTAGAAGAGGGCAGAAGAGTGCTGCGGAATGCTAAATTCTATTCGGTCATTGACCTTAAGAACGGCTTCTGGCAGATACCACTGGACGAGAAATCCAGATGGCTGACTGCATTCGTGGTTGGTATGGAAATATACCAGTGGAAGGTGCTTCCGATGGGACTCAAACAGGCCCCGGGGCTCTTTCAGAAGGCGATGCAGAAGATGTTGAGTGGTCAATATGACGACCAGTCGGAGGATGGTTTTATGAGAAGGAGAGGACAGAAGGCGGGAGAATATGCATTTTGTTACATCGATGACATTATCGTATACTCTAACACAATGGAAGAGCATATCGATCACTTGTCAGATGTCTTCAGGCGCATCGGAGCTTTTGGCCTGAAATGCAACTTAAAGAAATGTCAGCTTGCAAAGACAAGTGTGACGTATTTGGGTTACGAGATTTCTCATAACAGAGTCTCGATATCGCGCGAGAAGAGGGAGGAGATCATGAGTAGACAGTTGCCAAAGAATCGCACAGAGTTACACTCTTTTCTTGCGATGGCACAGTACTACAGCCAGTTCATACCCGATTGGGGTGCAACTCGGGCTAAGTTGGAGAAGATGATTGATTTTGGAGACTTTGAGAAGTGGGATGAGGAGGCTTTGCAGGCGTTTAATACGCTCAAAGATCTCATTTACAAAGATCCCAAGGACGGCGGATTAGTACTTATGATGCCCGACTTTACGAAGCCGTTCGTAGTCGACACGGATGCATCTAAGTTTGCGATTGGCGCGGTGCTGCAACAGGAAGATGAGGAGAAAAGTTGCGCCCGATCATGTTTATTAGTAGAAAGCGGAGCGAAATTACTGCACGCGACAGAGAGAGGCGTTGGCAGTAGTATGGGCTCTCAAGAGGCTCAGAGAATATCTATGGGGAGGACCTCTATTCACGGTTAGGACCGATCATCACAACCTTCTTTGGTTGATGAATCATGAACAAACCGGCCGTTTGGCGCGGTGGCAAGCTTTCTTGTCATGTTTCAATTTCACGATGGTCTATTTACCGGGAAAGCGAAACGTAGTCGCTGATAGCCTTTCTAGGCTAGAGTTTCAGTCGGAGGTGTCGGCTCTCGTATCATCAGTGGAAATGATAGATCTGTCCACGGACAAGGTGTACGAGGTAAGCCACATAGAGGCGATGCAGATGGCAAGAGGCGTTCGATATGACCGCACGGGTCTACGATATAGTCCTCAAGGCCCGGATCATGGCATATGCTGTGAGGCACATGTTCTCGAAGACGCTGAGTGGTCTTATGAGGCATATGAGAACGCGAAGGCGAATATAGAAGAGGAGGAGGAGACGACTGAGGTCTATACTGAACCTCCACAGGAAAATCGAAGCGAGCTTGATGAAGACCCGGAGAGGGTAGGAGTAAGGTTGGAGGACGGTACTATCCATATCGCCTCGCCTACCGCATGGAGGCAGCAGCAGGCGACGGATCCGGAGTTCAAGGAGCTCATAACGTTATACAAGAACCCTAATGAGCTTAAAAAGACTCCGCAGATCAAAGATCAAATGAAGGAGATGGCGTGGAGAGATGGGCTATTGTGATACAAGGGCCAGCATGGCAAATTTGCATCACAGCCTGACAAATGGACTCTCTGGGTACCGGAGAAGTTGAGGCGCTTCATATATGTTGCAGCCCATAACTGCCCCTTACTGGCACATCCGGGTCGACAAAGAACTCATTGGTTCATAGCGAGGCGATTTTGGTGGAAAGGAATGAAGGAGGAGATAGACAGAGAAGTAGACGCATGTATCCCATGCAAAACCACAAAGACACCGTTGAAGGCGAATTTCGGCCTGATCGGTACATTCCCGTTACACGCCGGGATGTTTGAATTCTTACACATCGATCATGTGGGACCTTTCCCCGAATCGGCCGAAGGGTACAGATACCTTCTTACTGCCATTGATCGAGCCACCAATTATGTGTGGCTTGTTCCTGTTAAGGACGTTACAGGCAAGACAACTGCGGAGGCTCTGATCGACAGGATCGTCTCGCAGATCGGAGTGCCTAGAAAGATATGTTCTGATCGAGGTTCTGACTTTAATAATGAAGTCATCGACAGACTATCTAAGTACTACGGGATGAAATGGCAATATGTTACTGCCTATAACCCGAGAGCGAATGGCAAGATCGAGCGGGTACATAGACCTCTCAAAGCCTCGCTTAAGATGTACTGTATGAAGAAGGAGAATCAGAGAGCCTGGGTGGAGGCAGCACCTTCATTTGCCTTTGCAATGAACTGTCTACACTCATCGGCATTAGGAGGAGCCAGGAGCTCAGTCTCGCCATATCAATTGGTTTACGGCCGAGAACCTAATATCCCAACCTCGCTTCTGCATCCAAAGGACACTTGGGCAGATGAGGATGAGTTGTTCGGGATGAGGCTAAGAGCGAAGATGGAGGCGGAGCAAATAGTTGCGGCGCATAGGGAGGCGGAGCGCAGAAAGACTGATGCACAAGGAGTGCGACAAGCGCACTTAGATCAAGTCCGTTTCCGGGTTGGGGATATTGTACTCCTGTACCATCCTCAAGTACCCAAGGGGGTTAGCTCTAAGCTGTTTACCCACTGGAAAGGACCATACCAGATTATGGAGCAGATGGGACCTCTGAACTATAAGATCAGGGGTAGAGGGAAGGTGCAAATTGTGAATGTTCGAAGGCTGATCAAATATGACCCCTTCTTACTCGAGGATGAATCCGTTGAGGAGGCGTTGAAACGGATGAAGGAGGATTTCAAAGAGGTACCGCCTATCAGTAAGGAGGATACCTTAGAGGAGGAGAATGCCTATCGGGCACCTGTCTCGGAGAAGGAGGAGACCGAGAAGGAGAGCAAGGAAGACTCAAACCGCAAAAGCGCGGCGGGGACTCAGTCTAAGGCCCCCATAGTCCGCGGCGGTACAAAGGAGAAGTTCACGGAGGCGCAGAGGAGGAGAGCGCAAAATGACCTTATCTTCGACCAACCGAGGAAGGTGGCGAGATCGACGCGAGCGACGGATGTCCATGGAGGAGGAGAAGAGAAGGACACTAACCCAAACGCGGGTAATGTGGACATTCGAGAAGAGAAGGACACTAACCCAAACGCGGGTAATGTGGACATTCGACATGCGCGATGGAAGGAAGGCGAGGCGATTGCGACCATCAAGTGGGTCCGAGACGCTTTTTATCTGTTGAGACCGGCAGAATCTCATGTTGCCGATGACACTCTCTCAGATCTTTATCTCATGCGAGCTGTGGCGGTCCCGCAGACTACACGGGCAGCGCGGACATCGAAGAGATCCTCAGCAGCAAAAACGATACAACCGGTACTCCATTTCTGGAGAAGCATGGACCCTGTTGAGGATCCAAAAGCTAGACAATACTTACCGGTATACAAAGACGCGAAAGATCTCGAGACTTGGGATGATACTATTACCCCTCGAGACAAAGACCACACTGCGTGGACTATTCAGTCACTGCCTAGGGGAGTGCTTGACATTCCTTTTGACTTATCATTGGGCGCCATCCCTAACAAAATATGGGACATTCTTGAGGAGTCAAAGTTTGACTTGACTTTTGTTGGCGGCCCGCCACCTGGCAAAGGGGTTCGCGCAAGGCGACGAAGGCAGTAAGTGACATTTTTTTCTTTTATCACGCGTCGGACATTGAAAGCTGCATGTGGATTAATCGCATAGTACCCATGTCAGATCATGTCTCATTAAAATATTTTTATACCATTGTTGTTACTTGGCATTTTTATCGCAACATATGAGTGCGAAGGTCAATCGGCAAATAGATACGACACCGTAGAAGGGGATCGCTTGTGAGTTTAGCGATGGTGTTCCTGGTACGACCCTGCTTCAAGTATCCAGGGTGATGTTCTCAATAAATGTTCTCATAGTAGACATATTAAATTTTTTTTCTTTGGATATACTTAATATCGTCATACCAGCACGGTCCGTCTCTACTTGTGTCGGTTTATCGCATGGTCGGGTTCACTCACACCGGCTTTGGATATAGTTATTAGGACTGGCCCCTAGTACTATATTAAGGTAACTGATTGAAAACAAGGGTATGTTATTAAAAGACAATGTATTTACTGATCGGAAGTGTTTTTAGAGAAGGAGAAAAATTATAATGCTGCTTTTATTTTAATAGTAATACTATTTGTTCTTGACATACTGCCTCAGGATTAAGTTACGGGGGGGACAACGAGTGTGGAAGGAGGAGTTTTTTTATTTATTTACAAAAAATGAGGCTAGAGATTTACAGTTGACGCGTGTCTGGTGTATGCGTTTTATTTATCCACTGCACCGTCTATCTGTGGGTTAATGCACTTAGTTGCAACACCCCGTAGCGTTTGTGCAGAAAAGAAATCAGCAGCTATATGACGAAAATATTGCATATTTTCGTCATAAAAACGGGAAGGAGTACTGTAGGCATCACCCCCCCGGATAGCCGGTAAAAAGTACAGTTTTTCGGGTGTCAGGTGCACCTAGTTTTTTTCCCAGTATTTCAATATCGTTTGGCCGGATTTGACCTAATGCCATTTTAACCTTGGTCTGTGGCCGCTTTCTTTTTCGGCTTCACTGAGCTAATATAACGAGACATCATTCTCCTTTGGGGGATTGTGTCTGGTTGTATTACCGACTTTTTATCGAGCTATCTTCAGGGAATGTAACAATACGTTCCGGACAACCGCTGTCTTTCTTTGGGCTTACGCCCCCTTCTTGCTTTCTTTATCTCCCCCTGCTCATCACTCGGCTGAGCAACTTTGGGACTCGGGGGCTCTAAGGGGGGCGGGCTCGTGCTCACGAACACCGGTCCCTCTTCTGCCTCGCTATCAGTTTGCGGAGCGTGGAGTGACTCATCAGGGGGGGATTCCAGAGTGAGGGTCGGAGCGGGAGGGGGATTTCCTATCGGGGGACTTCCTCCCCCTGCCGGAATCTCTCCTCCCGGGTCCTCCCCTGAAACGGTTCCTTGATCTTCTGGGGTCATTTGTTGCGATAGGGGAGGGGGGGGCTGTTGCCAATTAACAAAGAACATCGACAGGATAAAGTGGACGCTAACTTGCAAGCTAAGTCTGAGCCTCGGGGTTTTGAAAATTGATGGAAGTAGCATGAAATGAAAGATTTTAATGTATTTTAACTATTTCAAACCAAAAAAAATTTTAAAAAAATTGAATTTCTAGCAGTTACAACTGTTTTTCGACCGTTGGAAATTTCTTGGCTAAATAATGGTTTTGGCTTGCCTGAGCTTGGTTTTTGTTTGTTTTTATGCTGTTTTACATCACTGAAATCAACTGAATTATATTTAATTTATCGAATGCTAATAATATTGCTTCAAATTCAAATGTGACTTGAAAATTTTCAAGTTGATCACTGGTGACAGTGACTACTTCCCACTCACTTGTACTACTGAGCTATACATACTCATTGACTACTTGAACTATGCATGAAATAATATTAATACTAGCTTGTTCATCATATCAATAATGTTTTTGAAGCATAAACCGGTGTGGAAGCTTAGAGATCAGAGTGAGTGACCCTGTTTTACACGAGTCACTGTGACACTCATGAGCTTGTTCTCACTTGATTGTTGCGCTGGTTTACATCGAAATAAATGTAATTATATTTATTTTATCAAATCCTAATGAAATTAATGACATTCAAATTTAAATTCAACTGAAACTTGAAAATTTTCAAGTTAGTCAGTGGTGGCAACTTGAAGAGAAAGTCATAACTATTTATGTATGACTTGAAAGTTGAATTGAAATACATATGATTTTTGTTACTTTCAAGTCAAAACAAGAATGATTTTGAATTTTAATAATATTAATTCATTAAATTCATATTTAAATTAAAATTGGAAAAAAAAGTGACTCTGTGATTTTACGGAATACTTGCCACTCGATTTAATAACTATCGGCGACTACTACTACTATTACTTATCTAACTATTACTACTACTACTACTACTACTACTACTACTACTACTACTACTTATCTAACTATTACTACCACTACTACTACTACTACTACTATACTACTACTACTTATCTAACTATTACTACTACTACTACTTATCTAACTATATTACTACTACTACTACTACTACTACTACTACTACTACTACTACTTATCTAACTATTACTACTACTACACTACTACTACTATACTACTACTACTACTACTACTACTACTTTATCTAACTATTACTCTGCTACTACTACTACTTATCTAACTATTACTACTACTACTACTTACTACTACTACTACTTATCTAACTATTACTACTACTACTACTACTACTACTACTACTACTACTACTACTAACTATTAACTAACTACTACTAACTACTACTACTACTACTACTACTACTACTACTTATACTACTACTACTACTACTACTACTACTACTACTACTACTTATCTAACTATTTACTACTACTACTACTACTACTACTACTGCTACTTATCTAACTATTACTACTACTACTACTACTACTACTTACTTATCTAACTATTACTATTACTACTACTACTACTTACTTACTACTACTACTTATCTAACTATTACTACTTACTACTACTTATCTACTACTACTACTACTACTTATCTAACTATTACTACTACTACTATACTACTACTACTACTACTACTACTACTACTACTAACTACTACTACTACTAACTACTACTACTACTACTACTACTACTTATCTAACTATTACTACTACTACTACTACTACTACTACTTACTACTACTACTACTACTAACTACTATACTACTACTACTACTA
>WBZZ01000315.1:40000-42500 GCA_019918135.1 Paulinella micropora
GGTATTGCCATCAACACCAAGCGAATGGAAAGGCATTGAAGAAGAACTCCAATCCGCACTCCCTCTCATCCTCCCCTCCTCTCTCATCAAACGCTTGTCGTGTGACGAAGCAGTAGCGAAATTTGAAAGATATCTCTACGACTTCATATCACAACGGGTACCTCAAACAAAAACACAAGAATAAACTCATGAGCGCAAAAACCGCCACGTAACCCGGCTCCAAACAGAACTCACGCAAAACCGACAACAAAAACTGGCCCAAAAGAGACATCTGCGAGAACTCAAAAGGGCAGGTTTGATTCCAGCTGCTGTTGCAAAAAGCCTGCAAAAAACTTGGCGAGTATTATTGAAAACCGGTAACCGCCTCCGCCGTCGTCTGACGGAAGCAACTTTAACCTCCGCTCAACGACAAGCTAATACACGCTTCCGATCTGACCCTTATACGTTTGCCAAAAATCTGTTTCATCCCCCCTCAACCCAAACCACTTGCTCCCTATCCAAAGAAGACTGCGATTCCTACTTTCCCAACCTATACAAAGACGCTAATCGTGAACAAACCTACGTGCCCTTACCTGAGATGATTCGCCCACCTCTACCAACTGTCCCCTTTGACCTCAAACCACCGTCCTTCTTGGAAACCAAAAGATCTGTGCTTGCTAAGCGTAATGGTGCAGCCCCTGGCAGAGATGGTATTAGCTACCTTGTTTACAAGAGACTTCCCACCGCTTTATTTTTCTTACACAAACTCATTGTCAAGTGTTGGACAACTGATGTTGCTAAGAGCTGGGCCCACGCTGCTATCTCCCTCCTTCATAAAGACGGCGATCCACTTCAGGCCTCAAACTATCGTCCGATTGCTCTGACAAACTGCTCGGGTAAGGTATTTTTCTCTCTGTGGTCAAAACGACTGGAGAGTTTTTTACTGGATAACAAATACTTTGACAGAGCGAAACAAAAAGGTTTCCTCAGTAACGTTGCAGGATGCCCCGAACACATTGCTGCAACAAAGGCTACCATCAGAAATGCAAAAGATCACTATCTCATAGCATGGATTGACCTAAAAAAAACGCTTTTGGAAGCGTAAATCACAACTTGATCCAGTTTGCTCTCTGGTGGTACCACGTGCCCCCTATGTTTGCACGCATAATCTTCTTATATTACGAACTCTTGGTAGCCACAATCGAAGGGAAAGAATGGTCGTCAGAACCCTTTGTTTTTGCTGTGGGCGTCTTTCAAGGATGCTGCATCTCTCCTCTCCTTTTCAATATAGTTTTCAATTTACTACTTGACCTATCATCCTTGACCAAAAACAACGGATACCACTTCAATCACAAAAACTCAACGGATGAAATAATCGTGCACGAAGCTGCCTATGCTGATGACCTCAAACTACACAGCCGATCCACGAAACACTGTCAATCGTCCATCAACATGATAGACAAATTTCTGACATGGACCAGAACAATGGCCGCGAAACCGCCCAAATGCAAAAGCCTTGCTTTCAAATATTGGACTAAAGCCGATGACCGCAAGGGTCTCAAACGATTAATGCCGATATCGTTTCCACCTTTCGACCCCGCCCTTACTATTACTGGCAAGCCAATTGACTTCATCGCTGACAAGCCTTTCAAAGACCTCGGATGGATTGTCTACCTCAGCGAAAACGAACAACGCGCAGAAATCCAAAAGAAGTTCATTCTATCTATGCAAGCCATCGATAGCTGCTCGATCAATGGTTTTATGAAACTTTGGCTCTACCAACATTATGCTGTCCAGTCTCTTGCCTGGCCATTTCTCATTTATGACCTCTGCTTATCTTTCGCCAAAACCCTTGAAAAAATTGCGACCCGCTTCCTCAAAAAATGGGCCAATATCTACAAAAGAGCTCTGGTCTCTTGCCTTTACCGCCCACGCTCGAAATTCGGTCTACAGCTCCAGTCCATCGTCTCTTTTTACCAGCGACTTCAAATCAACCGTGCTCAAATGCTGAAGTACTGCCCAGATAAACACCTCTCGTCCATGTATGCGATGAACCTGACGAAACACGAAACGTTTCGAACTATCTGGAAACCAGAGCCTGTGCTCGAAAAGCTTGAGGCACAAGTTGATTTTGAATTCAAACATCGAGGCCAATCCGATCATCTCGGACTTGGCCATGGTCGCTACCCAAAAGAACATTCCGTCACAGACCGCAAAGACAGGATTTTAGAATTAGCTGATGAGACAATACTTGAGACAACCACAGTGCATGATATGGACAAAGCCATGCAAGGGTGCTTTTTTTGTTTTGAAGACGCATGCCCCTTTGACCTCTCCTGGACTCGCCTCATCGGAACCCGTAATCCCCGTTTAATCTCTTGGGTCATCAACGCAAGCACAAACTCGGTTATTACCCCCGACCTTAGACGTCTGTGGGAATCATTCCCAACAACAAGTGTGCTCTCTGTTCTGGTCAAGCACATTTATGTCACATCCTCTCCGGTTGCCATGTTGCCCTCAA
>WBZZ01000315.1:150000-197500 GCA_019918135.1 Paulinella micropora
CCAATGGACTGCATTTGGATCGCTTCTTCGAGTGGGAGGTACCGGTGGTCATAGATGGCCCTCGGATTATAACCCCATGCCTGTCGGGATTTCCAAGGGATAGCTGGCCAGGTGTTGGGCGGGTCTTCTCCCCGAAACGCGTTTGGGTCCTTCGGTCGGTAAGGGGGGGAAATCCTGTGGCCATCTCGGTCCCAGGTATCCCGCCGCTCCTCTGGCGACTGTCTCGTGGGGAGACAAGAGTCATCTTCGCGTACCAGCCATTGATCCTCCCGGGTAGTGTAGTCTACCAGCGTAACGTGGTTCGATCTACGGGTGGCAGTGACCAGGAGATCTATCTTGTGGGAGAACCCCGGTCCCGCCATGTCTACCATTACCTGCGCGGCGGGGTGAGCGAAGGCAGAGGGGGGGGCCTGATCAGAAGGGGGGGGGGCTCCCTCCGGGACGGGGAGAACCTCGTCAACGGACGGGGGGGGGGGGGGGGGGGGGGACTATCTTGCCTCGGTCGGGGGAAAGCACCCTCCTCCCCTATAACGAAGACCTTGCGATCCGGAGCTATGCCATCGTCGTTATCTAAACGCTCCAAGCAGCTTCGGATCCACTGCCTGCATTTGGAGTGCCGCTGATCCAGGAGAGACTTGAGGGCCTCCGAGTGGAAGGAGGATTTGGATAGCAAATAGTGGCTGATGCTTCCAGTGACCTTGCAGCCATAGGGGCAGGAGGTCGAGGTGGCGCCCTTGGAGATCACAGTGCTAATTCTAGCCGGGGTGGGCCAGACATCGAGCTGGCATTTTAGTACGATGGCTACCTCCCTCACCGGGAGGCCGCCGTTGGGTTGGAGGAACTGGTTGGTGATGGCCTGGAAAGGCTTGCGTATTTCAGAACGGATCCCCCATGTTAGGCCAAAACGGGGCGCAGCCTTTAGTTTATTTGCGTCTTCCGAACACCTCTGTCGAAGCTTCCATAAGTTGTAGGACGCCCAATTCTTCTTGACTAGGGCGATGGCTTGGTCTATTGTCCCCGGAGCGACCGTTTCCTTGGTGAGAAAGTTAGTGACGGAGATAACAACTGGGATTTCCAGAGCGTCCCATTCGATACGGGCTGGGGGAACGTCATATGCCTCCCTGAATTGGGCGAGGCTGTGCTCCGCATCGGATTGCTGCTGTCGCCCTTCTGGCCATGAAGAGTCACTAACATGTCCGGGAGGGATGCGAGGGTTTATGCCGATGCCCAGTGCTCTGCAGGCTCGAATCCAGTGAAGCACCATAGGTCCGTCGCGGCGGTCCTCCTTGATCAGGTGCAGGTGCCCTTGCCATCCTAGGAAAGGCTGGTCTGGAGGGTCAGGAAGCTTGGGGCACTGCTTGTTGATGTCCTCGGGCATGGGGGCCTCGTCCTTGAGTGCTCCCCTATTCATAGCGTTAACAAACCGCGGGTAAAAGGCCGGGATGATGCAGTCAGTGGGGGCCTCGACTCCGTGGAACACCGAGTGCATTCGCCAAATGTCCGGCGGGTGGAGTGGTGGATAAATCGGTGGCGGGCGTGGTCCGCCATCCCCTGCCCATCGGAACAAGAAGCGAGTGCTGGGCGGCTGTTGGGTGCGTGAGCCGCTGGAAGCAGTTCGGCGACCACGGAGGGGGGGTCGCTGAGGGCACAGATCTCCGTTCCTGGGGAAGTAGTAGTCCCATGCTAGGCGTAGATGTGCGTCGACCGCATATTGAACGTATGGGTCAGTCGAAAGGAGGCATTTGATGAACACCGTGAAATTCCTCAGGTAGTACCGGGTTGAGAACTGGTGGAGACCAAACCCCCCCCCTGCTCCTATGGGGCCGTATAGCACCGCGTTGGGAATCTCCTGGTGAGAAAGCTGGAGAGTCTCCCGGATGCGGTCCCGGAAGGCTGTGTCTAGCTCCCTTAGTAACTTCTGGGGCAAAGGGGTCCATCCAAAGGAGAAATCCAGGCTGCTGGTGAGGAGACTGATGAGAGCTTTCCGTTTCCTTGCCAGTGAGAGGTCGAGGCTGTGAATCATCCGGGCAGTAGCCACGAACTTCGCAATCGCGTAGTCTCTTTGGATCTGCGGGTTGTTGTTGCCGTCGGTGTGAAGGCCCAAAGACCGAAAGACTTCGAATGCCGAGCGGTTTCTGATCTTGGTGGGGCCACGGGACGAGCCTCGGCCTGGTGCGGAAAGCGAGATCGGGACAGCATACACACCTTTTCCCACTTCGCTGACTAGGCAGATGACTGAACATTTCTCCGCTGCACATATCTGGCGTGCAGCCCGTAGTTGCGTGTAGAGGAGAGAGAAACCTTTTTGTGCCTCGGGAAAGTATTGCTCAGGTGGACCATCCCCTCCAATGGCTGCCCAGTTGTCATCAGCAAATTTGTGGTCAGCGGTCAGCGGGGGTTTCATGGGGTAGACGGAGGTGTTCTGGGATCGGTCGCGGTCCGTTTCGTCGTAGAAGCGATACCCGGCTGGCATAAATTGCTGGGCAGGGCACAGGCGGGTGATGTACTCGTCTAGCACTCCATACGTGCCAGGGCTTAGCGATCCTCCTTGCGGGATCCCTCGCGAGCAAAGAATTTCTTCCGGCAGAATAACAGTCTTCCCTGAAATGTCCGGGGTCTTGAGCTTGAGCGGGGAGTCTTTGAAACGGTGGCGGAGGAAAGCGAACATTTCGGGGAATTCCTGCTCTTGCGCCACCACGTGGGAATACGCTTCGCAGATGTACGTGAGCTCCGCACGGTCAAAGGCCTTGCGGATGTCAGTGGCGAAGATGATAAGCGTCTTTATATTGCCAGTAATCTTGGGGGCTGCCCGTAAGTCGGCCAGCATCAACCGAAGCACCATGTTCCATTCATCACACCCGCTCACAGTCGTTGTGTTGGCCTTGGAGGTCTTCCGGATACATCCTGTGTGGAGCTTGAAAGACTCGACCCGGAACGTGACGAGTTTTTCGTAGAGATTAAGGATCGCGTTCGATACAGTGATCCCCCGCCAATCAGTCACGTTTGCGCCTGTCCCCGTCCCTTTCCAGATCTGGCTGAGGATCCCCGGCTTCCAGTCCTTTGGTAGTCGCTTCTCCTTCCAGCAGTGGGAGAGAAAGGATCCCAATTGAATCTTCGCATCCTGCGAGAGGAGTCTGAAGATGGCAGGAGGGATACCGTCTTCTCCTGGGGCAGGACCCTTTTTTGCCTGGATGGCGTGCTCCAGCTCTCCCAGCCAGAAAGGTCGACGAGCCAGTTCGAGAGCCTGATCCCGGGTAAGGGGCGGGGGAGGCATTTGAAGATAGTGACGAATTGTTTGACACGGTCCCCGGGAATACGAGATTCCTGGAACGGTCCGATGAGGTGGGGGCGTCCATTGGAGTCTCGGGGTGGGGACGACCGCAGCTTTTCCCACTCTCGAATCTTTTGGAGCCGACCCACCCTCCTTAGTACCGCCCACTTTGCTAGGCGGTCTGCACACTCGTTAAGCCGAAAAGTCCACTCGAAGCTCTGCTCTTGGTGGGACTTGACCCAGTGGAACGAGATCGGAGCCGACTGAGTGTGGAAGCGAAAGATGGCGTCCCATAGGAGGGGCTTCGCACGCTGCTTAAACAGTTCATGGGCCTCCCCCTCCAGATTCGCGTCCGTTAGGGCCCGGTAGTCGGTGAAGATATGAACTCGCCGGGGTCTCCATTTCATCTCTCTAATGTATTGGAGGCCACCTGCCATCACTGCCAGTACTTCTTGTTCTCCACTAGAGGCTGGGTTGTCTGCATTGCCGTAGATAGCGATAATCTCATTATTGTAGAACAGGAACGCCCCGAAGCCCGCAGCGTTGCCATGTTCGGGAAAACAGGATCCGTCAGGAACGAGGATAGCGTCATATGGGGACAGGGACCCCGGAGACAGCTCGTCCGGCTGGTCAAGCCGCGGGGCCAGGCGATAGATAGGAAACCGCTGTTTGAACTCATCGGGGAGCGAACTTAGACGTAGAGCATAAGCATTCGATTGGAGTCTGATGATAAGGCCCCGGGTGTCATCTCCATTAGGAAGGTGGATACCCAGGTACTCCCAGGCTTCAGCTTCTAGGAACTCCAAAAGCTGGGGGACTAAGTCAACGGGCGGAGCAGTATACTCGTCTTGGAGAGGAAGGTTTGCGGTCGCCCACCTCTTGAGCTCACTGGAGTTACGGTTCGGTCTTCGTTCGCTATCATCCTCCGGCGGGAACTGCACTGAGTACTGGCGGAGAGACGGTGCCGTGTGGGCGCTTAAGAGGGAACGCATCCGCTCCACCTCCGCCTGTAGAGCAGCCTCAGCATCGGTCTGGATGACAGCTTCCGTCTCACTGGGAACGAGGGGAAGGGGGTCAGGATTCGCATTTCCCCGGAAGACCAGGTTAGTAAATTGTCCCCTGTCGATAGCATCCCCCGGTTTGAGGATCGGCGCCCGAAGCCTGTCACTTCCTAGAAGGAGCTCCCGCTGATTATATTTGGAGTCCTCTGGAGGGATCCACAGTTTCGCCCCGGACCCCATCACTTGGTGGAGTCGGCGCTCCTCGTCTGCCTGATCAGAGACCCGGGTGCGGTAGAGGTCTGCATAATGTTCCTGGAGAGTCTCTGGCGGGAGAGTCTCCATGGCTGAGTCCGTCTGGACCCGGAGGAGAAATTTGTGCTGGTTCCGGTCGAAGGCTTGGTTGTGTCGGAGCCTATTCGGTCTCTTGACCTCCCTCTTGGCGCGCTTGATATCTTCGAGACGGGAGTTAATCTTGCGTCTGGCCTTGGCAAGGATCTTCAGTGCGTCCGGTAAAAGAAATGACATCTCTAGCGGGTCACTCGACCGTGGTTCTTCCAGGATGTGCCCGACCAGATCCCCTTCCATTCGTAACATATGGCAAATGTTCAGCCAGAGCCTGGTTAAATGAAATCCGGGATCCCTCGGGACTTGTCGTTGGAGGCCCCGCGTGATGGACTGCAGTGCGGTTAACATACGGGGTACCTTGGTTATCTTCCGTCTGGACTTAGGAGGTCTGGGATTCCGCCTGCTCAGCGGTGGTGGAGCCGGCTGGGCATCCTGGTATCCAATCGGCAGGGCTGGGATAGGGGCACTAGGAGGAGCAGCGTCGACCCTCGGAGGCCCGACAGCTTCCGCAGCTTGGATGGCCTGCTTCAACGCGGCTTGGGGGGGCTGGGCCATCTGTATGCTCGCCGCCATACTCTGCTGGAAACAGTCCTGCTGAGCCTGTGTCCACCTCTTGGGTTTCACTAATGGCGGTGGGGGGGACCCCGAGACCGCCGGAGCGACATTAACTTCAGGCCTAGCTTTTCTCCCAACCAGGCTAAGGGAAGATGGAAGGGGAAGAGGGGAATCTGTTAGCGAGGGGGGGATAGCCGACTCTATGATCTCCTCCACCGCGGAAGGGAGGGGCGGTGGGCCCAGGGTAGGATCCCAACTCCCAGGCGGGGAGGAGGGAGGAGAGTCAACCGGAATGTCTTGCGGCAGGTAGTGATGCTCCAGCCGAGCGCGGGCAATGTCGATTCGGGCCTGGATCCAGAGTTGCAGGGGGGGGGGGGGGGGGGGGGGGGGGAATCCAAACGGTGAGACGCGATGGACTCGACCAGCCGCTCTTCTCGACTGAGGTGCGACAGTGCAGCAATTGCGTCCTCCTCGTCATCACTGCCTGTTCCTGGCAACACATTATCCTCGGGGAAATCCAGCGGGTGATCGCCCGCTTGGGATCCCCATAGGAGGACGCCGACAGCAATGCACGCGAGGCCTTGGCAACAACCGAGTCGGATCGAAAATATTCTTCAGGGCCATATGGTGCATCAGGGGTGGAGAGCTCCAGGAGACCATCCCTGGCCCCGACATCTATAAAAAGCAAGGTGAGCCGCAGGATGGCCCTGAGACGTTTGTAGTGCACAGCGGGCAGGGTGATGCCAAGGGGGCCGATGAAGCGAGGCGCGTGATCCCACTCCGTAGTCGAAGACCTGAAGCGGGATGTGTGATGGAGCAGGATACGGCCCTTGATTCCCTGTGCCCGAACAATAAGCACACGTGGGAGGCGACGCTGGACGTATCTAAGAACCCGGGCGGAGGAAAGTGCATGCCATGAGGTGAGGAGCATGAGGCTCCCATCCTGGACGATGGATTCCAACGCCTTGGTGGTCCTCTCTGCTAGAGGCTTCCTGGCTCGAAGGAGGGATTGAGCTCCAAAGGAGGGAGATAAGAGGAACATCTGACATAGCCATTGGTTAAGTGCTCCTTGGGAGACTCGTGGCGCGGAGGGGGGGTCAACTTTTTGCGGCGGAAAGGCAAGGAGTGGCTCGAGAACGTGCGTGGATAACGACATCACGTTGGTGCCATGATACCGCTCCAAAGTATGTCGAAGTGTCGCAAATGCAAGAGAGGCCTGTGCACCTCCTCTGAGCCCGTCATGAGACTGCTTGAACTCGCTAAACCACTTGGCGGGCGGCTGGGGAAGGTGGTCTCGTATGCCTCGTTTGTAGACCCGGTAGACCGTAGAAAAACCTAGAGGGGCGGAGGATGGCACAGGGTTCCGGGGTAGGAGACGACGCTCGATGGAGAGCCCCTGTCCCAGCAGGGAAAAAGCCCGAGAGTTGAAGGAAGCTGCATTGGAGGAATGCTCCCCCTTCTTGTCTTCTGCTATCTTCCGGAGGTTTCTGATGATCTTGCGGAGGCGCTGTCGGAACTGTCGATTTGTCTTCGGGGCGGAACTGAGTCCCAAGATCGGACGTTGGACTGCAGGGAAAGGATGTTGAACCACAACGGGGTCCGGAAGGGATGAAGCTGTCCGCTTGAACAAAAGTTGAACCCCAAAGCAGCAATCATCCTGCATGCCATCTTGTTCGGGAGGATGGAAACGGAACAGTCATCGCATTGGACCCACTCCCCGGAACTATTCCGGTCCAGAACGAACGCGTGAGAATGCTGTCGCGAGCGTGCGTTCCCTTCCATCTGGATGCAGATGGCGCTTTGGAGAGAGAGTAGGAGAGCGCCTTTCCATCATGCGACCACCGGCGATCAAAGAAGAGCGAAGGGAGGAAAGAGACATTGTGGTGTGCGGACCGGGGGAAACGAAGATTCAGGAGCCCAAGAGGCCGATGAATGTCAAGGAGAAGACATTCTGCATGCTCAGGAATCGATCGAGTCTGCACCCCTTTATCGCCTCCGCAGTGAGCGCATAGGAAAGGTTCAGAGGAAGGGCCCCCAAGATGCCATCTCGCCAAAAGCTCAGTAAGGGGGAAAGGTGAGCAGTCGTCAGCCAGGATAGAAAGTGAGAGTGGAAGGGCCCAAGAGGAGGACTGGGAGGCAGTGGAACAGACTCTGCATGCTGAAGTCGAAACTACGTGCGGGAGCCAGGATTCCAAAAATACCCCACTCGGGAGGAAGGAAGGCCCGGCGTCCCGCAGAAGCAACAGTAGGCCCCGTGTTGCCAGTCCGGTGTCGCCGCCGCCGTGGACGTCCGGTCCGGGGCACACGCTGCGGAGAACAACAGGGTAGCGGAACCAGGCGCAGGAAAGAGGCTTGAATTCCTGTGTGGTGTGCCCCACCTGCGGGCGGAGATCGTCCAACGTATTAATGATAGCGCTGGTAGCCGTCATCTGGGGTCCGAGCATGGACCTGGGCGGGCGTGCCAAAGCCCAGTTCCGTAGGAAAGACGAGAGTTTGGGAAAAGAGGCCAGAAGTTGGGCTGCACTAATTAAGAAACAATGCCGGTCGTCCGGGTTCTTAATACCCCTGTAGGGAAGAGTAGGTAGTACCGCAAGAGCTTGACGGGTACGGGCCAGGTAGGCATGAGGGGGGAGGTGCCAGCGACCGTGTGCGTGGGGCGTCCCACTGAGGGGCAAGGTGGCCCCATGTGGGGAGAGATAGAGATCACAGAAGAGGTACAGGTGGGAAGGGAGGTGAGGGCGGCCTGGAGGGGACAGGGGGGGCGGCAAAAGGTGGTGCGCGATGTGGTGATCCGGAGCTCCCGGAGCCAGGGGCCAGTGGGACAGACCGAGCGGGGGCAGGCTCTCCTCTGCTGGGAAAGTCCTCTTTAGCTGGGGCAATAAACGCGGAATCCGAGGGAGGTGGAGGGGTCGGACGCCTCTCTGTCTTCCCCTCCGCTTCATCGGGAAAATCCTCCATCTCCTCCTCCAGCAGGTAGTCGAAGAGGTTTATCTGCGCCACCTTCTCGGCTGGAGAAAGGGTTTCCCACTCCCCTTGCAGCTCGTCGTTCCAGTCAGGATCCGCCGGCGGACGTGGGGGGTGAGTGGCAGCGACTATGTCTCCCATCCGTTGGGACATTTCTGACGTCGGCGACACGCGCTGATCTCCTGTCGGTACGCTGCTGGGCTCCATTGTCTCCGCGATGGACGCCCTTGTCGGATTGACTTCTGGGGGGGGGGGGGGGGTGAGAACATCCGTACCCCTGTGTGGTCAGGCGACAACCCCATAGGTGCGAGCAGCTTCGTCTCAGTTGACATCCGGGGGGGGGGGGGGGGGGGGGGGCAGAGTCCTCCTGGAGTGCGTAGTTCTTGGCCTCCCGTTGGCCGGGGCCGTCCTCGGCCTGTGCGGGCGAACTCGATACCACTTCTACCTGGGGCTTAATGTCAGAGACCGGGTCCTCGGCGGGGTCTAGGCATCGGGGCTCCTTACCGGATCTTAGCGACGGTGGGTCCGGTCCCGACTCCCAGGGCGCTAGGGAGTCAAGCACAATTATCTCTCTATCCTGAAGGGTGAAGGAAGTCTCCGCTATCCCCACTTCCCGGACTAGGCCAAGGCTCCAGGGGGATCTCTGTTGCCTATCGCGTTCTGGTCTGTCCTGTGAAGTGTTGCCGAGGTGTAGGCGAAAGGATGTCGCGTCAATTTCTTTGTCATCCGAGCTGGGAGGGCTCCAGTATCCAGCCTGGGAAGCGTCAGAGTACAGGGCCGCCTGGGTCAGCCGGAACGTCCGCGATAGGCGAAGGAACAACCGACGTCGAAGAATGGCGGTCTTCGTTTTCCGCGTGCCGTTCAGGAGGCTAGCAAAAGCCCGGGTCACTTGGGCGTTCCGGACCTCGAACTCATGGTCAGCCCGTATGTGACGTTCGCGGTTGAGGTGAACATCTCGGTAGGCTGATGGGTCGGTCACTTCCCAAATGCGTCGTTTTGCGGGAGGTAAAACTTTGTCCCTGCCAGCGCGCCCATCGATAACCTGCATGCGCCATTCTGCATGGCCGCGTTTGACCTTCCGTGTGAACTCCACAGGTTGATCCGTCGCGGTAGTAGGAGGACTGCTGAGAGATGTCATTTCTGGGTGGACGGTCTGCGCATGCTTGAGTCGCCGGAAGACGTTTCCACGAAACTCACCCATATCCGGCATCTCTGCTAGGGACAGGGGCGCGTCGGCAGAAAGGCACGAGGGGTTCAGGGCTACTCGTTGCAGGTGGAAGAGCATGTGCAGGCCACAATCCTGCCCCCCCTCCTGTTTTGGTACAGGGACACAGATGTATCCAGGTAACGGTGAAGTGGAGAGGAATCCCACTCGATTAAGGTTCTGATACCATGACGTGAGGATCTGTTTGAGATCGAAGTTGGGGCAGCTCGCTGTGCAGGATGGTAAGGAGTCCAAGAAGAGGACGAGCGGTAGGTCTCGTGATCCAGACTTAGCCGTTGCAGGCACCGAGCCGACTGCTCTGCCGGGTCCTCTTCGTCGTAGTGATGTAGAAATCACCAGGAGTGCCCAGTGACGTTCGCTGATGTTAAGCGGGATGAGAACATGCTCGTACCCCGGGTCGACGGGCTGGTTCTTCAAAGCCATGTACAGGATGTCCTTTCGAGACTCCCCTTGGGTCCGGACTTTCCAAGAGAAATCGGGTCCGATAAGGAGACATCGATTGGTACGTGCATGGACTTCGAGCTCACGTATGAACCAGTGTATCACGTCGGTGTGAAGCCATCCTCCACTCTCCACCTCCTCCACTACTGCCGTTGGCACATGAAAGCTTTCCTCCGTAGCAGTGTCATGAGTCCAGATCGGGCAGATGCTGGGTGTTGGCTTGGGAACAGTCGGGGCCTCCAGGGGGGCCAGGGCAGACTTCTTGTTCTGTTTGTGCCGGCGCCGGTACCGACTCGGTGAAGAGGGGGGGCTGCCTGCCATGTCCACCGATGGGAAGACACTGTTTAGGGCCTTGTGCAAAAGATCTCGGCGTGTCTCCAGATCCATGGAAATGGGACCAGCATGAGCGGGGCACATATCGTCTGACAGTGGTCGTAGCCAATGGCGCCCTTCTGCGCCACTCTTCGGAAGTTCAACAGGGAGCCGCTTCCATCTTCGGGCGTGAGCAGTAAGCATGACCCACCCTAGCGGAAAGGCGGAAATGAAGCGGCGCTGAGTCTCAGGGGCCAGGATTTGCTCCAGTAGGGGGACTCGTTTCTGCCGGATGCCTGGGGCCTCCGGTCGGGCGACGGGGGCCGGGAGACGGGGAGAAGAGCCAGGAGAAGAGCCAGGAGAGGGGGGCAGGGTAATCCACCGGCCCCTTGGGTGGGGGTGAGGGGTCCATAGGGAAGAGCAGTCGCACGGCTGGTCTGGGCGTAGTATAGGAATCTGCTTCTTTCCCCATGGGCTGGGGAAAGGAGGGTCTGAGTCCCACACCTCGCCTGTCTGAAAAGGGAGCAGCGCCGTTAGTCCCACTCTGTAGGCCATTCCAGCACAGCTGGATCCTTTGGGGATCCGTTTTTGGATGCTAGCCCATGACTTCCCCTCCGGGATAAAGTTGACCTCCTGAAAATTCTTCGAGATAGGCTGCCCCGAGCTGTGCATTCCAACTCCGCCTCTACCAAACCGGATGTAGGTGTGGTTGGAGGGATGGGAGCCGAGGATCGCAAACTCTTGGCGGAAATTCTGCCTGCTCTCCTGTAGCTCCTTCCAGGCCGGGAGCGCCTCGATGGCCCCCGGGGCGGGGGTGTCGCGGTAAGTTGTGGGCGGTTGGATTATGGCCTCACGGGTGCAACGACCACGTAGCCGCTCTTGGGCCTGTTCCCACTCCGCAATTTCCGCCGCGATAACCTCCTCGTCGGTGGGAGGTGGAGAGAAGGGAATGAAGCGTTCTCCACCTGCCGTCCACTTGTCCCCATGGATGAAGGTATTTACGCTGTAGGCTGCCACGGCATGTGACAGGAAAGTCACCTGGTAGGAGGCGGCCCATTGTCGACGGTCGGGTCCTCCAGGGAGGAAAGTCTCTGAACGGGTGGTGCGTGGAATAGACACCAGCCGGTTGACGGTGCCAAGAGCGTTGAGGGCCTGTCGAACATCGGGTAGACTATCCCCTGGAGAGGTGGGGATGGCAGATCCATCGTAAAAGATGCTGAATTCCACCGATCTTTGCTCCGCAGGGGCGCCCCGAATACTACCCAAAAGGAGGGCACGTTCTAACTGGAAGAAGGACTCGCTCCAGCTGGACGAGCGGGCGACGTAAGCATCCAGCAGGAGTAGAGCCTGGCCCGGTGTCGGGTCAGGGGGGCGAGTTGGCACGGGGGCCTCGTGGCTGCAGTTGGCATGAAGACGTCGGAACAGGCGGAGATTGGCCCGGCGGTGAGGGGATCGAGCGTCTCCCTGTTCCATTCGTGGCTCCCGGGGGCAAGGGGCCACTCCCAGTGAAGGAGTTTGCAGATCAACCGTTGGTCAAAGATCAGGATCGAGAGGAGTCGGCGGTTTGGTGGTCCGCAAACAGTACCATGCGTATAGGTCCCTGGAACCCGCAGGGACATGAGGGCGCAGAGATCAAGTCGGGTGGGGGCCGCAGGGTGGGGTACTACGTCAGCGCGATCGGGTAATTCGAGCCAGGCGCATCCAAATTCCAGGCCTGCCTCCTGAAGCGTAGAACGAATGGTAGATTCCGTTTGCTCGCAGGGCCAAGGAAGAATGGCAATGGTCCGATGTATTTTCCTGTCTTCGCCGTCATGTAGCAGGTAGGGAAAAAAGGAGACATCTCCAGCGAAAAAGGGGCCAGGATCGGGGTGTCGTTGATGCGCGGAGGTTCCGTAGGTCCTCGAGGGGTCTCTGGACGGTTGATGATGACGAAAAGGAAAGGAGGGGGCGGAGAGTCCAGGGATACCCGGGAGGAGATTACCCTATCTTGTTGCTGGGAGCAGTAGCATGAGAGGTTCCCGTACCCCAACTGTCGCGCTCCCGGCCGAAGTAGAGCCTCGATGAGGGATTCGAGGCGAATCGAAGGGGAGTCCGCAACGGAGGGGGGGTTTCCCGTGGGCTCTGGGGACTTCCCGTCCGTGGGCTGTGGAGGGGCCGTGACCTCCAGAAGTGGGCTGCAGGCGTTCGATGAGACATGGTACCAATGACAGGTGGCACAAACATGTTCGCGTTTCCATCGGAGCTGTAGCTGTTGACGGGCAGGGGTCCCCGGTGCCGCAGGCGCATGGAGCCAGTCCTCCTCGGTAGGCGGTCTGTAGTGTAGCGAAGCCGCCTGGCTAGTACATAGGTCGCGGAGGATGAGCCGTAGGGCATGCTTCAGGTCGTCAGTCCGCGCCTGAATGCGTGCCGCCGGTGGAACCTGAATACGGTACTGTGATCCCAACTGCGCCGCTTGTTCCTCCAGAACGGGATGCTGGAAACGCGGGTCCAGATCAATAATGTGGCGGTAGAGGATAGCCAGCCCTTGCGCCGCAACATGTTTGTGGGCCAGTTGAGTCGCGGCCGATCGGTTTAGGGCGCGCCCCGCTTCCGCCAGGACGTGTCCCCCCAGGAAGCCGTTGGGGGTCCTCACGAAAGAACCCAGTAGTGGCTGGAGCAGACTTGCGAGTGCAGAGAGAAAGGCGCCCATGGGCCATACTGGGAAAGGTGGCGGAGAGGTGTCAGCGCTGGACTGGGTTTTCACGTCCAGGTTTCTAGGCCTCGGGGCCCCAGTCTGCCTAGATCGCTGACTACGCCTGGCCTGGCGATGGCGGCTTGACCGCATCTCGGTAAAGCGCAATCGATTCCAGCTTGAGTGACGGGCACGTGGGTCCAGTCTCTGCAGGTGTGATGGTAGGACCCAGAAAAGCGTACCTGGAACGGTCAGCGGCCACACCACACACAGGGGTGACGGTCACTGCCTTCCCTGGTTCGTCAGACCTGGCTACCACCAACACTCAAGGCAGTCGGGGCTGTGCCAGAAGTCACGGAACTTCACGGGGCCTGGTTTGGGCTCGTATGCGGCGGGCCTACCAGGTAGCCTGACACGAAGACCTAATACCGGCCTGTAACCAGAGACAGGAAGGAAGAGAGAGTGCCTGAGACGTTCAGCGACCGTACCCTCCACGTGGGTTACAGCCACCGTCTTCCCTGGCCCAGCAATCCCTGGCGTCACGGGTACTGTGCTAGCAAGGTAGTGTCGACAGGCGCGTCACTTCCCAGGAAACCGCCGTTCGGAGGGGTACGGCGAGGGAAGGGACCAGGAGAACCGAACACTGTGATTACTCCTCGGGCGAGCCACCACTCTAGAGACAGGGGCCCAGTGTCTGGACCGATCAGCGGCCACACCGGCACAGTCGGGTGCGGACACAGTCTTTCCTGTCACTGGACTCTTGATCCTAGATGCTCTCTGCCTGTAGGACAGTGCCCGGCGGAGGGCAAGACACAGTTTCCTCTGGCCAGACTAGAAAGATAATACGCCAACGTGCACACGACAGACATGGGGGGCGCGATATACATACATACATAACATACATAAACATACATACAGACATACATACAGACATACATACATACATACATACATACATAACAGACATACATAACAGACATAACATACATACACATAGGTGATGTACGCCAACGTGAACACGACAGACATGGGAGCGATATACATAACATACATAACATACAGAGCATACATACATACATACATACATACATACATACATACATAACATACATAACATACATAACATACATACGTGACATACATAACGTACAGACATAACATACATACATACATACATACATAATATAAAGACATACATACATGCATACATATAGGTGATGTACGCCAACGTGAAGACGATAGACATGGGAGGCGCGATATACATACATACATAACATACATGCATAACATACATACATACAGACACACAGACATACATACAGACATACAGACATACATACATACATACAAACATACACACATACATAACATACATACATAACAGACATAACATACATACAAACATACATGCATACTGAAAAGGTGATGTACGCCAACGTGAACATGACAGACATGGGAGGCGCGATATACATACATACATTACATACATACAGACAGACATACAGACAGATATACATACATACATACATACATACATACATACATACATACATACATACATAACATATATACATACATACAGACAGACATATACATAACATACATACCATACATAACACACATACATAACATACATACATAACAGACATAACATACATGCATACACATAGGTGATGTACGCCAACGTGAACACGACAGACATGGGAGGCGCGATATACATACATGCATTACATACATTACATACATACAGACATGCATACAGACAGACAGACTTACATACAGACATACAGACATACAGACATATAGACATACAAGCATACACACATACATGCATAACATACATAGCATACATAACATACATACATATACATACATAACAGACATACATACATTACTATAGGTGATGTACGCCAACGTGAACACGACAGACATGGGAGGTGCGGCCTACTTTATGTCCTATATCTTCATCGTTACCATTCTCTTCACAAACCTGTTCATCGGGATCGTCTTGGATGCATTCTTGGAAGTCAATACAGATGGAGATGGCAGTGGTATGTACGTATGTATGTATTAAAGTATGTATGTATGAAAGTATGAAAGAAGGAGTATGATAGAGAGAGAGATAATATTATATATAGATAGATAGAGAGAGAAAGAGATAATATTATATATAGATAGATAGAGAGAGAGAGAGAGAAAGAGAAAGAGAGAGATAATCGTTACCATTCTCTTCACAAACCTCTTCATCGGGATCGTCTTGGATGCATTATTGGAAGTCAATACAGATGGGGATGGCAGTGGTATGTATGTATGTATGTGTGTATGTATGTATGTATGTATGTATGTATGTATGTATGTTTGTGTATGTATGTATGTATGTATATATATATATATATATAGAGAGAGAGAGAGAGAGATAATATTATGTGTATATGTATATATTATAAATGTATATATATAATATCCCATCCCCATACAACATACATACAATAGATAGAATACGTAAACTAGTACATACAATACATACAATACGTAGAGACTCGATACACTACATGTAGATTATATACAGAACATACAGAACATACGTTACATACATACATACATACATACATGCATGCATACATACTTATATGCATGTATGCATGCATACATGCATACATACATACATTCATACATACATACATACATGCATACATACATAAATGCATAAATACATACATACATACATACATACATACGTACGTACGTACGTACGTACGTACATACATACATACATACATACACACATACACACATACATACATCACGCATTTACACATGTAGGTAACCCGTCCGAGTCGGACCACCCCAGCCCAGTCCAGAAGAATCCAGCCAGTCCAAGTTCAAAGGAGCAAGCGGATGGTTCAAGCCAAAGCATGGGACACTCTAGGAAATCTTCCACATCGGTGCTGACACCTTGGATGCGGCGGCGCAAGGTGTGAGCAGTGATGAGGCCCGTTCTACACCACCCAGAATTCCGGGTTTCTGGGGCCACTTTCTGGGTTTGCTGCCTGAAAAGCCTGGCCTGTGGTGGCCACTTTCACACCGAAAACCCGGAAATCTGCGTGGTGTAGAGCGGACCTGAAAGACCACTCTCAACTCAAGTGGTCACTTACTCACTTAGTGTATCACATTTACATATTACATATATATATATTTGTATGTATGTACATGCATATATATATATATATAGTTTTTAACATTTATTAATATCAACTGCGAAATAGTTATACTGATACATGTATATATCATTAACTTCGAATTCCAAACAGGTTCTAAACCCTAATTTTGTAAATAATATTAATACTATGCTCTGATTTGTCTTTAGTTAAGTAGTACAGCCTCAACACAACTAGCCTCAATAGTGTTGAGGCTTCCCCAGCTCAACTGCTCTCAGACGTGTATAGATATATTAAACTTACTTATTTAGTTGTATTTCAGATCGGTTGAGACGAATATTCTTGATTTATCAACTGAATCATTCAATTTATTTACCATGTGAATATTAATATTTTTGCGTTTAATTAATGGTTTGAAATTACTGACTAGTTCGGGTTGAGTGGCGCAGTCATGCTGTTTGTATTAATATTAATATCAGAATTCTGTATGGTGGGTAGAGATGACTGTTCCACTGTGACGTGAAAGTTCACCGTGGCACGGGTGACCGGTGTTATTAATACCGCCCCACTAGGCCGTCCCATCATGAACGACACATCATCGGATAATATATATTATATTAACAATATTTTTAAATTCTGACTCGTGACCGGCACTTTGAAATGCATTAATTAGTAATATTAATACAGGAAATTCATCCGGCCCCCGCCGCCGCCTATCATTGTCAATTTTCTGTTTTCAAGTCAAGTTCAAGCTACGGAAGCTCCGCCTCTTTGTATTGAGAAGATATTGGGAAGAGCCAGGACCTCTGAGCCTCGGGCTGCCTCGGCAGAGAACTTCAAGTTCCGAACGCGCGGAATTGAAGTTATTACTGAAAGTTGTTGTAGAATTTGAAGTTAACTTCTTATTAAAGACTTTACTATCGTCACACTGCCGCATGCCGGGACTCGTGACTAGATGTTAATATTATAGAATCGCTACCACCGTTAGTATGATTCGGGTGACCCCTTCAACTGTACTGAGAAGCTTAATCCGGGCCCGGCACCGAACCAGGAACCTACCCGGGCCATTCTGAAATCTTACCTGTCGGCCAGGAGTTAAAGTTTTCAACTTTTCGTTCCAAGTCATCTAGAATTTTCTAAACCGTAGTAGGACCGAACGCAGTAGACGGCAACGTTGCCCCCCCCCCCCCCCCCCCCCTACAGTCGCCACTCGCTCCCCAAGTGGAGTCTACACCTGCGAAAACTCAGCCTACTAGGCTCCGCCTAAGCAAACTTTTGTCGACGAACCGGGCCGACGGAGAGGATCGCACAGAAGAACAACGCCAAGCGACGGCACCAACCCCTCCTAACCCCCCCGCAACAGTAAGCCATCTTCCACCACGGTCCCAACTCCATCTCGCTCTCGTCGCCGCAAGAAGAATGAGAACCGCGGCTCCAGACACCAATTAGGGAACAGAGGCGGCATTGCTCTATATCTCTCGTACGTCCAAGGCGTGTGATCATCTCTTGCAAGTCTTAACCATGACGAACGTTGCCCCGATTACTAGATACCCCCATTACGCTCATGCAATAAAACAAGCAGTACGAACCGCATATAAGGCCATAGTCTCCGCCAAGAAGTTTTCAACTAAATCCAGAGGTCGTATACTTTGGGGTCGGTTCTTCCCCCTCATGCGAGCCCATTTTTTCATCTCGGTCATTGATGCTCTTGTCAACTGCACTCACCTTCTTCGGAGCTCCGTACACTCCTACCATGGATCTCCTCCTTTTCCCCCGAACTCAATCCATATGCCCATCTTGACCGATTACAGCGACATGGCCGCCCAGTGTCGGCGTCATATATTATATTTTTTCTCACAAGACCAAACTTGACTATGTTGGCGAGTCTACCACTTGATTGAACCGTACAAAGAACGAATTTCGTCGTCGATGCGACGTTGTGACGTGAATTATCGCCTACCAGTTACCCGACTCGGCCGCCTTGGTGGCAGCATAGGTTTCCATCAATTTGTCTCCGTGCCCATAGCAGTAATCTATCCGATCCCGTCTTATATCTCAGCAGAAGAGGAAGCTACTATCCGCTCCCAGCGACTTGCTTTGGAACAACAGTTCATCTCTCTCCTGCTTCCCCGGATGAATGTGCGACGACGAGCCTACCCGAGAATGCGACCATTTTATTCCCCTATACCCTCCACTTTGCGAAACCATCATGTTTCCGATACACGTGCTCGCGCGAAAAAGACTACATGCCCATGCCGTGAACCACAGTGTGACCACCCAATCTCATTCCGTGGAACAACCCATCATTACCGACGTAGCAACTCTATCGCTCTATGGATTTCGCATTCTGCACCTTCCTCCGTCTATGCTAAACTATCCCAATTGCTTGATGATTCTGCCCATCGCGAACTCATTGTGGTCCATAAATATGGGCGTCGAGCGGGTCTAGATGACTGGGATCAGTTACAACGCTTATATGGTCGATCCAAAATCTACGAATTCGGCCACCCTCATATCCGTAAGAACCCGTACGTCCGCATGAGATCATCGGCAGCCAGGTCTCTACTAAGACGACCTTTTGGCACGTATCTAATCCGCGTCGACAACACTGCTTCCTACCTTGACCATACCATACCCATAGAGAGAATCGCCAATCATCCAAACTCCTGGGCCCCTCAGATGCGATCCGCCATTATTTCCCAAGCAGTTAACGTTTGGTCCCAAGCTAACAGTATGCCCCCGGGTCGTACCAAAGCTTACGTTATGCGTGTCGTCCGCTCGAATCTACGACGTTATCCCCAGGTTTTGCGAGGCTCGAATTATACTATCTCACTTTGCGTTGGTGGGGAACTAGCCCGGTCCTATACCCGCAAGCTCCCAACCATTTTACTCGGCATCTACAAACCGTGCTATGCTATCAAGAAGTTCTTGCTACCTATTACTAAAGTCGCCCACCGAAAACCTCCGACGATAGCAGGCATCCTTCTCAACCACGTAGCACATATACGTCCAAGTTTGTGTTTTCGACAACGAGACCGAGTCCACCTGAATGCACCTGCCAACCATGGCGACACTTAGTAGCAGCTCCTCATTTCTCCAGTCGAATGTCCGACATGCCAGGCCCTCCAGGATTGATCGGACAACTTAGTAGTGCATGGTCACCAACGCCTACGAAGGCCAGTATTGAGATCATTGTGTACAAAGCTATTCTAAGTTTCCTAGCAGGGATGGATCGAGTTCTCAACCTTCAGCCCGATGGCGATACCATACGCGAACGGCCGTGTCACATACCCCGAAGTACGACTGAGCTCCTCCACTCCCACCGTCTGGCTCTCAGATCTCGGCTTCGCTTCGCTGGAGCGACACATAGTGAAATCGACTACTTCCTCCAGTCCATATATAATGCGATCACACGATGCCAAGAGCATAGCGATACCCCAGTTTCGATGGATCAATTATTTCTTTGTCGCGATCAACTTAAACCGCTCGTCATCCAATCTTTGGATAAGAATGGCAACTCACTATGGGTTGAATGCCCGGTGTTGACATACCAGCGTATGCGGAAAGAAGTCGTCAACTGCCCTGCTTTCGCGAGATCACCAGTTTCCTCAGCCAACATTCGTGACGAGTTCATTTGCTTATACAAGATCCATAGCCTGGAGCAATTTGGTCGCCTTAACCGAAAAAGATCAAGGATTCATAGTGTTATTGTCTTCCCTAAAGATAAATCCCCGATCGAGAAAACCCGCCTCGTTTGCAACCAGAAACGGTCACCATGGCGCAACGTGCTCCGGAACCTTAGTCGGGTCCTACAATTCATTATCCTTCAGCTGGACGGCGTCCTACTGCACTCCAATCTCCCGGATCTATCACGACTCCAACATCATCTTACCTGTGCTATGACCCGATTCCGAAGTTTTGGGAATGAGAAGCGCGTATCGGTCTTCCAGTTTGACGTGAAACAGATGTTTACTTGACTTTCGCACGAATCTGTTATTAATTCAGTGCTATTTGCGCTCACAGCAATGAAGCTCTTTACTAGAGAAAGGAAACGCTCAGTTACATTTTGTGACGCCTTCCAAGTTTCCAAACAAGCATTTGCAGGTACAAATCATAAGCTTCGATATGAGGTGGGATGGAAAAGGGGGAATGCGACAGCTGATTTTGACTTCTTTTCTTTTGAAAACATTATTCGGCTCGTGCGTCTGGACCTTACAAATACGTTCTTCTCTATGGGTGATTCAGTCTTTACCCAACTTCATGGCTGTCCTATCGGTGGGTACCTGTCAGCTCAATTAGCAGTTATCAAGTGTATGATGGATGAACATATAGCGATCACTACCCGAGTTCCCCAACTCCTGCTGCCAGCGATATACGGGATACGACAAGATTGATGATCTCTTACTTATGTCAGTGTTACCGGTTGAACATCCGATTGTTCACCTGTTACTCTCATTGATTCCACAGTCCGGAGACAAGAAATACTCCTCGGATGATCAGTTGTATACGGGAGGGCTAGAGCTTGAAGAAGATCCGATTTCTCCAGTTCAAGGGCATTACTTGATTGTCTTTGCCGGATACGATTTAATTATCCCTACCGATGTTCACGAGACGTACTTATCTCGACCTCATTTCAAGAGCTGGACCTCAATGATGACGGAAAACCGTGTTTGATTCCCTCGACTACCGCCGATGGATACATTTACGAGACGAGAAACCCTGATTGGAACCCTTATTGGCATGTTTACGCTCTTCTATGCTCAGAATTCAAACCAGGAAATACTAGCTGAGTCGGTCTTACGCCTTTTCGTGGAAATTGGATACCCTCGGAACGTATTTGAGGAGGCCCTGTCCAGGATGGTTTCTCGAAGTGATGTATGGCCTAAGATAAGACGGTTGGTTAGACTGTCAACGGAATGGCCGGGTTGGATGGAGAACACATCTCCGAGTACGATGGTCGTGGGTTCGAGGTTTTCTGAATGATTCATCGGAGCTGTTAATGAACCAACCTACTGTCACTTAACTAGCGATCCATTTATCAATATTTTTGTAACTGGGTGGGGTTAGTGCATTGGAGGTTCGGTTTCCGTTTTTCCCTTGGCCTCAGGATACGATTCTTGGGGTCCCTCAAATTAGCCACTCTTCCTGATGTTACGGATGGGATGCCGCTACAGTGAGCGTAGGGAATTCCGCGGAGCTATGTGGTGATGCCGTCGTGGGACTTTCTACTCTATCTCTTGTTGGTTAGTTAGGCTTTTTATTTTCTAGTTCTATTTTTATTTTTATCCATATATTTTTATATTACGTCCATTACCATAGTTACATATTTTTTTCATAGGGAGTTTTCTCTTCCCTTCCATGCATTTTATTTCCTCATTTATATATTTTTTTCTCTTTATTATCTCAGTTCATTTTCTTGTTACTATGTTCATGTTCATCTCTTCAAGTTCATCTTTTCTTATTATCTACTTATTATATTTTTCTTAAGTTTTTCAAGTTTTTCCAACTTATTTTTACCGATGTTACGGGTCTTGCGTATTTTTTGTCGACAACTCGTTACTGTAGCAGACCGGCCGGGCCGAGCTACTATTCTGTGAAATTTAATGGCTGAAGGCATATGATTGCCAGTTTTCCTCTTACGATATACCACCAAAACCGCTTCTCGGAAGCCCGCACAGCTATTCTCACAAAAGGCATACGATTGTCTTCTTGCAAGAAAGGGAGCGAGGGTCGAACGATCGGTCCTTTGATCTTTCATATTTTCTGGTTAAGCATTGGTTATTAAATAAAGTAAACTTTTCTGAAGTTCTTTCCTCATGACTCATTTTTTATTTATTGTAAAATCATCTTCGATTATTCAATCAATACTAGTAATGGTACCGCCGGGCGGCGGCGTGACGTGACCGGTCTTGCGTTTTCCTGCCGGCTGAGCCAGACTTAGCGATAAATCCCCGGGGCCTACCCTTGTCTTGCCGCGCCCCGTTCTGGCGGTATGCCGGCCCACCCGGTATATAATGGCAATACTGATCGTTCCGGTCTGTCGGTTATCATTGGTCTGGAAACTACGGAGTCCCTTCTTTAGGTATTCCTCAGTCTTCATATCGTTAGTAACAGTTATCTGTTTATTAAATATCCTACTATCGTAACATCTGGAATCGCTAATACAATAAACGGGGTATGGAAATTTTCCTCGGTTTCTCGGAAATTTTCTGCGAAAAAGAGACTTCGAGAGAAAAATGGGGGAGAGGGGAATTTTACTGATGCGCTTCCTGGGGATATATACTTTTGCTTGAGGTGGTTTGGGTCTAGGGGCAGGCAGACAGGTACGGGCAATGCTTTTCTTGAGTTGCAGGACTATTCATGAGCTGTTTGTGAGTGGGGCTCGGGTTGCTGACAGACAGGCGTTTTTGGGTCTGACAGCTTGCAGCTCAGGGTGAACAAATGTGGGTTTCATGTGGTGTGAGTGTCGGACGTGGGTTTCTGGATACAGGGGCATGTAAAGAGGATTATGGGGGATGGTTTTACAGAAAGAGCATGCCGTTTTCGGTATGTTTAGAGATGGGACAAGGGTTGCTGTGACGAATTGCTGTGAGTCAGGACACTCCCTCCTCACAAATCTTGGCAAATATATGGGGAAACCACTCGGATATATATGATTTGCGTTTGCTTTATCCTGGGTTGATGCTGTATAGTGTTTTTGATGAATTTTGGTGAGGCTGAGTGTACATAGGACATGAGAACTTGGGGTTGGAAGGTACAGAAACGGACACAGACACTGACGGTTTTGTGGAAGGGAGACGTTTTCGGGGCTGGGGAAGGCAAAAGAAAGGGGGTTCGCAGGAAGGAAAAGGGGGGAACGAATTTGTCGGAATTGGCAGGAAAGGAGGGGCGATATGAACACGGTTTGGGGACTGGACATGCCGGTAGGTCAAGGGGGGTCAGGAAGGACGCTTGTTCTCGAAGAGGAAGGAAGCAGGCGGGTCCCCGCTCAAGGGAGTATGAAAGGGGGTCGGGATCTGCAAGGGAAACTTGAAAGGAACGTGAAATCCTCAGTTTAAGAGGGGTTTTGGACGGGGGTAAGTGGGCGCCATCATGGCACAAAAAGAGGACGACAAAAGCAGCGGGTATAGCGGACAACCAGCGCTGAGGACACGCCAACTCGCAGGGAGAATTTTTTAGGCTCTTTGCGGGCTTTTCCAAGTGGTGAACTATTGCCGCTTTTGGCCATATCACGAATTTAGACTGCCTATGTGGAAGGGAAGTATAGACACGGGGTAGAAGTACGAGGGATATTGAGGAACTTGAAGGGACGTGGAAATAGGGATTTTAGAACGGGCAGATTTGGGGGGGAACTTGAAGTAAGCAGATGATGAGACCTTTTTGCCCTTCTTTAGGTGCATGATGGAAAATAAGGAGTCTGACAAGGCGGAGAAGAAGGAGGACATACGGGGTTTAGAGGATTTCTGGCGTGAGAAGTGGGAGGAGGAGAACGAAGAGGGAGAGAGGGGGATGTGGATGAAAGGGGAGATACGAATAGGCAAGGATGTATACAAGGAGGTGGTAGCGACAGATAAGGAATATGAAACCTTGCGGGAACAAATGTTAGAATGGGAAAGGAAGAGGGAGGCCTGTCCTCACGAGCTCGAAAGGAGACGGGAGGCCATGATCAAGGCAGAAAAGGCGAAAATATCGGCCTTGATGCTGGCTGAGATGAGACGGGCACGATACGTGTGGAACCAAGAGGCAAGGGAAAACCGGCGGCAGTTCAAGGAATCTTTGAAGTTTCTCAAACGGGAAAGACGGGAATACGCGGAACCCAGGAGGGATGAGGAGCGGGGAAACCGAGAAAAGGAAGAGAGGACGAGTACACTCGAGGAACAGCCTTACAAAAGGGCCAGAAAGGGGGAGTAGGAGGACGAAGGGGAGGATCATACACACCTCTCCCTTCTTTAGGTGTGAAACGCTTATGGCTTCGAACGAACAAGACGAGGAGGGGAGGAGAGAAGAACGGGAGGTGGAGGTTGGGGCAGAACCAATACGGGAGGCCAAAAATAGGGGTATATCGGAGGAGGACATAAACGACGATACACTATGGGATGCGGGGGAGTGCAGGATTGATAGGGATGTGTATGGGGTTCGTGATCGTCTGAAGGATTTGGCGAAGACGGCGGAAAACCTCGCCACTCGGAAGCCGGGATCACGACAAGCGTTGGTCTGGTCCAAGAACCACAAGCAACAGGTGGAGGTGTGGAAGGGGTTCGAGACACTGTGTTCGCTAAGGGTGAAGAAAGTGGCCGAGGTGAGACGGAGGAGAATGGTTGAAGGAGTGGAAGAAGATGAGGAGACGAGTTATTGGGAAAAAGCATTTACCGACGAGGAGGGGGTCCCGGATGCGGAGATATTTGGAGCAGGGGAAATACAAGTTGCGAGAGATATATATGAAAAAGTAGTTCGGAGGTGGAAGAGTTACGAGAAGAAGAGGAAGGAAGTCGTGGCTTTGGAAGCGGGAGGGGAAGCAAGTGCGGAGAGATTGACGGAACTAAGGGCGGAGGTGGACAGTGAGTGGGAGTGTTTCGCAACTTTGGAAGACATGGCTCGTCAGCGGCGTAAAAAGTTCTTGAAGACCCAATTCGAGCAGGATATGTTGATACTCGACAGTTTGGGTTTTTAATTGGATAAGGAGGCGGAGGTGGCGAGAGCTTGGAAGAGACAGAGGAGAAGATAAATACATGGAGGGACATATGTGGGTACCTACTATGCTAGATATGGAGAAGGGGTGTAAAGACACGAAGGAGGCATTGGAGGAAGAGGACGAAGAAGATGGAGCGACAAGTGAGGAAACAGAGGAGAAGGAGGACTCTAGGGACGGGGACATGTTGTCGTTTTGGGTATCTAAGCGGGACGAGGAATATCTTATAACACGGGAGCGGGTTCAGAACGAGATTCCTTATACAGCAATACATTTTCACGAGACAAGGGATCTAAGCCAGGCAGAAGAGACCTATGTTAGGGCGATGGTAAAGTGGGAGGCGTATCGGAGGGACGAAGAACGGGCAATGATGGAAGAGGAGGATAGGGAGGAGGAGAGGAGAAGGGAATAACGCAGTGAACGATCAGGATGAGGCATCTGACAGGGAAATAGAGAGGACGGAGGAGGAACCAAGGAATGAGGAGTAGATCGGGAGACTGTAGACGGGTGAGGCATCTGACAGGAAGGTAGAAAAGACGGAAGAGGAATCGAGGAATGACGAGGGGGTCGAGAAGCTGGAGACGGGAGCGGAAGTAGTGGAGTGGATGCAAGGCCTCTCTAAGGAGATGTGGGACGAGTGTATGCGTGAAGAGATATAGAGAAGCGGAGGGGAAGGGAAAAGGGACAGAGCGTGAATGCAGATAAGGTTGACCTTACAGAAAACAAAACAAAAAGGAAAACAAACGGGGGTATAACGGTGGAACAATACAGGAACGGGAAACACGGACTTGGGGGTCAGGGGAGGATGTAAAGTGAGCAGATATAATACTTCCACGGGAACATGTATATATGGGGATCACGGTTTCAATTATAATATGCTTTATTCTTTAGATTCGAGATGGAGGCACAACCTGTGGTACCGGAGTTCAGAGACGACGAGGACGTGGGGTGGACAGGAGCGACCATTCGCATGATACCGTTTACACCGGCGAGCCGACGGGAGGACCCAAGGCGGTACACGGAGGCTAAGGCGGAGGCACTGCCGGCGGCATCGGATCCGACGTGGGCGAGGAATCCACCGACTATGTCACAGGTCTTCAACGATTTGATGCAACGTACTCCGGAGAGGAGATATACAGGCAGTTGTCGACGAAAAACTACAAGTTGTGGACAAAAAGGGAGGATGAACGGGGCATGTACAGCGAGGTGGAACAGTGGCCGACGTGGACGTGGCACAAGGGAAAACCTTCATACGGACCGGGGATGATGATGGTGGACCTGATCCATTTGGCGGAAGCGCTGTACGTAGGGGTTGGGTTTTATCGGGACAAAGTGAGTAGAACGAAGCTACCCAATTTCGTGATGAATCGGATGTTGGAGGAGGGGGTGTATATATCAAACGGGGACATCAAGTCGTTGTGTATGGCAGCGGGAGTGCAGAGACGGGAGTTACAACAAGCGGCTGCAAAGATGGCGGATGCGATAACGAGATGGGACGCGGCGTTCTCCAGGAACCCGGCAGAGGAACTGGCGGATTTGATACAAAATTACCATACTGGTTGGGCACGGAGCATTACAGGGTTGGCAGGAAAGGCGTATGACGCCATGCGAGAATATATGGCGGGGCCGACTGACGCGGGGGCAAAGATGGAGAAGAGGGATTCATCACTGTACAAGTTGTTGGAAGAGGCAGCGGCGTTGAACGATGCGGCGACGGATGCGGAAAAGGAGGCAAAACGGAAGGAACTGCGGCAATGGGTCTTTGGTTTGTCCATCCTGAATGGATGTGTGCGGGGTTGGTATACGTGGATCAGAATTTGGATGGCGGCGACGGAAGCGGAAGCTCCAGTAGCGTCCCCGGACAAGCGGAAGAAAAAGAAGAAGAAGGGGAGGCAGTCGGAGCGAGCGGCGAGCTCGGATTCAGAGGAATCGGAATACAGATCGAGGTCAAGGGAAGGGGAAAAGGGGAAAAGGGCGACGTGGCACAAGCAAGTCAAAGATCGACGGGAAAGAACAACGCGAGAGGATCCATGGACAGCTCCGTAAGACGCAGTTGCTGCAGGAACACGGGGATAGGCCAATTGTTGCGAGCAAACAACACGAGTATGAGTACATGAACAAGGTACTTAAGCTGAAAGAGGCGGTACGACACGGCATGTGGCAACTGGGAGGGTTGGAGGACAAGTTCCCACCGGAAGAACTCCCGGCACTGAAGGAGTTCAACGAGGTCAACATCAAGGCGAAGGGATGGACACGAAAGGATAAGGGTTACTACCACCGGGCAGCCAACATGCGACCCAAAAACACGGATGGGGAGCGACGGGAGGAAATGCGAGACGGGTATCGGAGGAACGACAACAACAGCGGGAGAGGACCGCGGGGTGGATTTCGCGAGGAGCATCGAGGAGGAGGATTTCGAGGAAGTCGGGGTTATTATGCGGCGGCGCCTAGATCGGGGATGGACAAACAGGTACAACCCTTGATATATGGGAAGCGGGGTGTTGGGAAAGACACAGCGGGTACAAGCGGAACACCACACTCTCATTTGCAATATGTGCATCCGGATCGACAGGGGTTGATTGCAGGGGCTGGAGCGGGAACACAGGAGCGACAGGGACAGCCGGAGGGCACGGGATTCATCGCGGGTACGGAACAAACAATAGAGGAGATGGAACGGGAACATGACCGCACTCATTGTATATATGAACAGGAGCGGCCTCCGCGGCAAGAGGAAGCGCGTCCGCGCAGGTCTAACAGCGACGATGACGTAAAGATCGTGGGGGTTTCCACGGCAGGTGAGCCAGGAAAGAGTGAGGGGGGGATCATGAACGGGAATGGGGGTTTGACGTATGACAGAGGAACGGAGGGCGAGGCGACAACGGCGACGGAGCGACGGTCGGGATACGGGAGCCCGGAAAGGGACGAGATGGGGAGGAGCTTGAAGACACGGGAATACGTAGATCTGACATAGGCAAAAAGAGGGGGAAGAGGAGATAGACGAGAGACAGGGAGAACGACATGCAAAACAGCAGAAGGCAGAAGAAGCTACCTTAGTGAAAAAGGAAACAACGGTACCTGAGGTAAATCTTTTCCTTAAACTCAGACAAGAGCAAACCGGAAAAATAAATCTGTTAATAAAATACACAGTAAGCTATACGAACGGCGACATGAAGTTTTAATCAAAGTTTTAAAAATAGAACTGGGACATCAATGACTATCTCAACGACAGGAGAGGCAAGGCAAGTGAAAGCGAGAGCGGCTGAAAGTGCCTGAAATCTGCTCTTGTCCAGCCCAACCTTGAACTAGGCACTGTTACATCTTGAGAAACGATTCCAGTCCAAGAGATCCCAAGGATTTGTAATCATTCTTCTCGGAGTCCTTCTCGGGCGAAGCGAAAATACCAGAACGTAATTTCATGCGACGATTGGCGTTGACAGGACCATATGACGGGTCTTCCGGAGCACTGGCGCCAGGCAACATAAAGTGATGTAGAGTAGTACTGCGTAATTTCTTCTGCCCGATTTTTCTTGGTTTGGTGTTTGGTGCTGCAAAACAGAACCGTGGAGTGAGACTGACTGGGAACTGAAATCTAAGCACTACCTTCCTGGGCACTGCCATCTGCGGGGACAAGGCTTGTAGAACTGTTGACAGGAGCCAATGCGGTTTGATCCTGACTACCCAAGGACGAAACCAATTGTTGTGCCTGCTGGGACTGTGCAACCTCGGAAGCGACGGAAGCGACGGAAAGCGATGAGGACGACGTCGCAGACGTTGCAGCGGAGTCGGAGTCGCCAACACCAGCATTGGCAGCTGGGGATAGAACCAAAGGCGTATCAGATGCAACTTTAGTTTCATCCGGCTTGGGTGGAGGTGGATCCTGGTTTTCCGAGTCGAGTTGTAAGCCCTCTTTGGCCAAGCCGGAAGCGACCTGAGTTTCCTGTACCTTCTGAGCTTGAGTCTGTTTGGGATCATCAGCAGCAGATGCAGAAACATTCTTGGGGGTAGCAAGTTCCCTCAACTTTTCTAGCCCTTGGTGGTCAAGGCGAAGCGCAGCCCCCAGAACAGGATGTTCAGAAACCTGACCTCGCGCTCTAAAGTCATAAACAAAAAGTAACTGTGCCACCGAAACAAGCAAAAAAACATTACGAAGGGACGTCCACGCCTGCTTGTCTGAGCGCTTCTCGTTCCACACGCATACGCTCCGCAGTAAGAACAACTTCTGGAGCTCCTCCTCATGCTTGTCGAGCAACGTCTTGATAACATCGTCCTGAGGCATCGTGGTTCGACGCTGAGATGAACTCTGCAATTTGACAAACAACCAAACAAAATAAATTGGTCAGCGTGGAATCAAAAACAAGAAAACAATACAGGTCATGAACCTGGTCCTCCTCCTTGTCTGACTCATCCTCGTCCCCTGAACCCTGTGCGCCCTTTGACTCTTTCTCCAACTTTGAAAAAGGAATGATGATATCCGTGGTCGACTCAATCGAACCGTACTGGAAAGGAATCAGGTGCACGTGCAGATTGCTGTCGTTTTGGACGCAGCCAATCGCGCCGGTTACTCTTGCACTTTTCCTATTACTGTCGTCGGCACCCGTTGGAGCCTTCTTTCCAGTACTCAGATCATTCTCGGGTCAACACAGATTGTGTTCTACTTATCCGTCGGATTTTTGGAACCATGTTGTGTTGTGATAGTGCATCGTGGTCGTCGCCTGCTACTACAACAGCTGCTACACCAGGTTCGCGACCTGGGACCAGGCCCTGGATCTTCCGTTTGCGCCCACTGGTCCTGAGCTCTATCAACAGGCTCAAGACGCTTTGGACGAACACCTTGAATACGTCATGCCTTTTGAGGTAGAAGGAAGTGGCGATTGTTTTCTTGTTCAGCACGAGGGTCACAAGTTTACGCTTAAGGGAGAGTCGAACCCTGTGAACAAGTCGTCGGAGCCTGTCAAGCTTGACAAAGGTTTTTTCACATTTCAGATTCTTAACGGGTTCTCATCACTTCTGTTTTTTTTGCCTTGTTTTTCAGCGTTGGCTTACATGTTCGGCGGTGACAATAGCAAATACCTCGTTGTCGACTTATGCTGCGGCATTGGGTCGTTTAAACTAGCTGGCCATGGTTTAACACTTGGGTATCACACTTTGGCCCTCGACAAAGACGTGGGTCAGATGCTTGGTTTCCAAAGTCGTGTACGTAAGTTCGGGGAGGATCATCTGCGTATCATTAGAAAAGCTGAGAAGCCACCTAGGCCGAAAGACGGTGGGATGAAAGGTCGACGTGGACGCCGACGATAAACTCGGTGGGTTCCGCTCTTGTTGAACCTGGCAACGATTCTTCCGGCATGCAAATCTCTACAAAAAAAAAAAACAAGAAAAACGTAAAAGTGACCTATAAACCCTTGGAAACAGTAAACACGTGTCATGTTCCACTTATCTGACGGATTTTTGGAACCAAGGTGTGTTAAGCAAGAAACGCAATCATTACATACAGCTTTTTGAAGAGCGCGAGCATAATCCGTGTTAGTCCAGGGCCTTGCATCCCAGTCACCTTGACCCCAGCCCCAGCGCGCGTTCAAGTTGACATACTTGAACCTAAACTGGACCGAACGAGTTTTTGCGTTGAATTTGACATACTTATAACTAACCACTCTTCTGAGGCTGGCAAACTCCGCCAAGGGTTGAAAAGGAGTAAACAGCGTATTGTTGAGTGCGTCGGTAGGATTGAGGAGATCGGCACTGGGAGCATGAATGCTCATAGCCAAAAGACTGCGGCAAGAGTAACCAGACCACCAATTTAATTTGTGAATTTTGTCAACACGGCTTGGTTCCAAAAATCCGTCAGATAAGTGGAACCGGTCCTGTGTTCGCTTTTCTACTTGCTTTCTCTTGTTTGATGGCGTTGCAGCATAGGTTGAAGAAGGAAATATTCTGTTTTTGGTTGCTGGATTGCTTCTAGGTCCTGAAGTTGCGTTCTGAGCTGTTGGATTTGGTTCACAAAGACGAAGCTCCTGATGACAGAGACGTGTACTTGAGGTCTTTGGTGGGAAACAATACCATCTATGGCAGAGCCAACATGTTGAACGAAGAAAAGCGCTGGAACATCCTTCTCATCGCCAGAGTAGTCACTCGCGCTTGGCCTGGTGAAGAAGCCTTCAAGGGCTGCTGCCAAGGACAGCCAAGCGGACCCGGAGCTGTACACGTTGGTGAACATCCTTCGCAATTCCTACGCTCTTCTCCGTACTGCTACGCTTCCATCTAACTTATGGGACATGCTGGAGAAAGTCAACAAGTCAGTTGAAGACGAGTGGATCAAGAACACTGCACAGTACAAAGCGTTTAAGTCAAAGAAAAATCCTGGCCTTGGGGAGGAGGAGCTCGTGAGGGAAACCATCGAATTCTCGGAGTAAGCCAATCCTCTCAACAGAACTATACTTGCCGCTATGCAAGAAGGAGTTTCATATGAACTTCTTGATGAGTGCCTCAGCAACGTGCTTCGTGGACACTTGAAGCTCAACAAAGTCGTCAACTGGCTGAAAGCAGAGAAGAACGTGGTCACTGTCAAAGTTGTCATTGCGAAGCACTTTAAAGAGTTTGACGACTTTTCAACTGCTCGTTTGCAACAAATCCTGGGTCCCCAGTTTACATCACAATTCGTCATTGACCTCGCCAAAAGCACAAATGACCTCATCAAGAAAGCTCAAGCCGATGCCAAAAAAAACCATGAAGAAGAAAATGAGGACTGCCAAAACGCCGGAAGAAAAGCAAAAGATCGAAGAGGACGAGGTGCATGAGTCCGAGCTGTACAAGCAAATGTGGATGTGTAGTCCTCAAGAGTACCTCCGAAGTCTTGAAACCATGCACCAGGCTCGAGAAAGGCTGAAGGAGAGGCATGCTCGCGAAACTGAAGAACAGCTGCGTCGCAATGATGTCGTCAGAGTCATCAGGTTCTTCTTCTGAGCCAATCTCATTTTCCAACTCGGCCGAGGATGATGCTCAAAGTTTTTGGACATGGGACGTGAAGCATGGCATTGAAATCAATTCAAACGGGCCCAACAAATGTCTGAGTTATACTGGGATTTTTCGGCGATGATGCTGCGGAACTCGTTGAACTGGAGCGTGACAGGCTCGAAGTAGACGAGCCTGCACTTGAGGAACTGCTTGTTGAGGGTTTCGTTTCCATTTCTTCCGTCACCCACGAGAAAACGCCAGTAGGAATAAGGTATTCCGTTGCCTTCCCTTTTTTGTGATGCCAGAAACAACCGGGAGATTTTTCATGGCAGGAAACGGATTTGTCAGATTCTTTTCGATGGCCTTTTTGTACAAGAAATTTGTCTTGTCTTTGTTCCTAACCAAACAGACATCTGGTTCCAGTTATCTGACTGATTTTTGGAACCAAGTTGTGTTGCAGACAAAATGACGAGGGACAAAAAACGAATCGAATTGTGTGATGGTACCATGGCATACGGAAGCCTTTCCCAGGCGGGGTCTTGAAATCATCATTAACCTTGAAGGAATCGAGCATGTTGTAAAACTGATCGGCAAGCATGGCAGAGTCAACACCCGCTTCTTGATATTCTTGAAGGTTCAATTGCCACAGAACCGAGAAGCAAGTAAGCATCTGCCGAAAGAAAAAACTTGTGTTTTTTAAATTTATGAAATAATGAAGTAATTGAGGTCGATAAACACAGCAAGGAAAAGAAATTTTTAACACAACTATGTTCCAAAAATCCTGCAGATAAGTAGAACAGCATTGTGTTGATGAAAATGTAAACACTTCAACAAATTTCAAAGTAAAACGACAAAAGAAAATGTTGTGTTGCTTCCTTCATACATCCTTCCCATCAAAACTTACAAAAACAACCATCACAACATGAAGAAATCAGACCAGAATCAGCTCGAGATTAACAGCCTTTACGCACAGAGAATGCCATTTCTGCACGGGAGCGACAAAATCATTCCATGAGAATTTGTACCTGTCATGAACCAAGGGGAAAACGAATGAAAAAAAGCATCAAAGCAACAACACTTCTAAACACAAAAACTTCCGACGGCAGCAAAATGCACGAAAAAAAATGCGTTTTCTGCAAAAAAGAAGAAGAAGTAGGTGGGAACCACTCTCCTTCGTGCTTGAGAACGACATGTTGGTCCTCGGGATCTTGCAGCATCTGCTCATACTGCTTGTTTGTGAAGGAAATTTTTTTCTTCCCAGGTTTCTGCCCTTTGGGCAGGAGGAAAATCATCATTTCCGGCACAGTCTCTGGTTTACGTGGGGGATAGAAACCGATCGTCACAGTGCAAATGGTCGCTTGGCTGTAGTCTTGAGACGGATCATCCTAACACAACATCGGTTCTACTTATCTGTAGGATTCCTGGAACGAAGTTGTGTTACCTCTACCTGGAGTGTCCCTGTCCCGGTAAGCCCTTTGCTGCGTGCAGCACGTGATGTCCCGACACCTATACCCCTCGGGTGGGCTTTCTCCCCCTTCCCAGAGCACCTCCTCTCGTCTTGCGTGTAGCCATGTTATGTCACCACCCGTAACCTAAACTTTCTGGTCTGAGGTTTTGCACCACAGGCCTTCAGCACTTTGGTGCTTGGTAAAAACTTGATTTATGAAGTGGGACAGCCTGTCAAACTGGTTTGGGTGCGTGCCATAGCTGACTAAAGCGTTGGCTTTTTCATTTAAGTCTTTGCCGAATTGCTTGTCTGACCAAATGTTTTGCCAATTTCGCTTGCATGTTCACTTGTCTTACCAATTTGCATTGTGAGGAATCAAGCGGTAATTCTGACAGGACCCAATGGCACATTGTCGAGCTAAGTTCAGAATTCAATTTTTTTTTAATTCAAATTTTTGGGCGCGAGTTTGGGCACTTTGAAACTGGTTCATTTTGGGTTTGGTTGCAAACCCACTAGACACAGACCTTGGTTCCAGGAATCCTGAGGATTCGTAGAACCAAAGTTGTGTTTGATATTTACGCTGAGAACTCCACCTCGGTAGCCTTTTCACATGCAGAACACAACCATCGCTCAACCTCTGCTGCCGGGTGTCTTGGCTAGTTCCACCACTGCTGTTGTCAACTCCTTGCACGACAGGAAGTCGCAGACACATGTTTCTAGCTCTAGGCGACATTATCGAAGTCATCGAGATCGAGGTCAAGATGCAGAAGTCAAGAGAACCTCTGCTTCAGCTGCTCGTCGAAAACACCAACATGAAAACTCAGTGTGAACGACATCGGCAAACACATGCATACACATTCATGCAGTCACGTGGACGACGTAAAGGTTGACAGCCTTGAAGATTATCAGCACATGTTGCAAGCTTTGTACGGTGAAGAACTTGCCCAGCAGGACCAAGGCAACGTTTCTGCAAGTGACTCTGGTGCTGAGCAAAGCGACCAGGAGTCCAGTCGACGACGTCACAAGAGGTCACACATGACGTTTGCAGACTGTCAGCCTTTTTTTTTCGCCTGTGCACAGAAAAGGAAAACATTTTGCTTATGGAAAACCTACAAAAGCACCAACACGTGTTTGGTTCTGGTTATCCGCAGGATTTTTGGAATTTTGTTGTGTTAAGAACCCATCTTATATTAATATTTTCAAGCCCTTTTTGTATATAGAATCTCCAACATCATTCTGTTCAGTTTGGAGTAAGAAAGTTTCATACAGTTGTTTTTTTATTTTCTCTGCAACCCTTAGGCTGCCGAAGCAAGTGTTGGAATCTCAGTGGCAGCAAAGTTTATCTTCTGTCAAGCACTGTTGTCTTGGTTTGGAAGGAGACCAAACCCCTCAGCTTATTAATCGTCTCGCTTTGAAAAGGCTGCGTTTCTGGACTTTGAACAGGTCCTACCAGAGCGAGGTCATTCTTGACCTGATGCGCAATAGCCGCAACTCAAAAGCGGAAGTTGATCCTTTGCAAACCATTCTTGTGGCACAATTTCCTTTTTGTGAGGCTTGTGTCCGCCGCATATACGGCTTGAGCTACCATCGTTGGGCAGTCTTCGATCCATCAGCGACCGAGATCCCAACCAGCGTTGGCTTCTCCGCTCAGACATCGATGTGGACCGAGGTGGTTTCAAGCGATGCTACTTTGAAAAATACCTCAACAACCAGTGAAGGTCTTGCTGGCGTCCTCATTTCTTTGTTTTATTGTAACATGTGTAAATTAATGCTGTCGTTTTTCTATTTTCCTCGTTGCGCAAGCAAACACAACTCGGTTTTAAAAATCCTACAGATAATTGGAACCTAGGTTCTGTTGCCCTCCTCTTTTTATTTTAATTGCCTCCTCTTCGTAGTTGCCAATTTTTTTTACGCAGAAAGACCTTGGGGGAAAAGATCCTGCTTCCAAATTCACCTACTTGCCTTACCAGAAAAAAAAAACCTACTGGGAAGCTGCCATTCATGAGGCCAAGACCGAATATCCTGCTTCTCACATTGATTGGGACAAGACGGAGTCTACGTTCCTGAAAATTTGGACAGGCTCGCTAAACAAACGCTCCAACTTTGAAGATCTTGTCATCAGAAAAGATCCCCCGGTTGGTAAGTGCAAGGAATGCACTGAATCTTTTACAGCTTTGATGGCCGCCAAAACGAAAGAGGAACTGCATGCTGTTCGTCGAAGAAGGGCTTCGCACTTCAGCGAGGTCAGGAGGAACGAGCGGTCTATGCTAATCACGTCAAGTTGGCTCGTGAACAACCTCGCCTCTACGCAAGCGTCGCAATTGATGGAATGGACCAAGCTAAGACCGCTGTTCCTTTTGCCAATCGAGTTCGAGATCGGGACAACGCAGCAGCCACGACGCAGACAAGGGTCATTGCCGTGTTGATCCACGGTGTTGGCACATGTTGTTACGTCGCTCCGGCAGATGTGCCGCACACTGTCGACACCACTATCACTTTGCTGATGGACTCTTTTCAATTTCTTCCCAAAACCCAGATGGCAAGCTTGCACCCAAGCTCTTCATCCAGATGGACAATACCAACGCTGACAACAAGACTCATGTCTTCTTCGCATGGGCCGCCTCTTTGGTAGAAAGCACCTTGTTCAAGCAAGTCGAAGCCAGTTTCCTCCCTGCTGGTCATACCCACGCGGACGTGGACTCGAAGTCTTCCAATATCGCCCAATACCTGTGGGCAAACCCTGCGCACACATTTCCTGAGCTGGCGAAAGCTTGCAAATTGGCAATGGAAAACGAGGTTATTCATGTCTGCGTGCTGAAACGCAACTGGATTGTGAACTTTAAGTGTTTCTACGATGAACCGCAAGCCTTCAACAAGGATACCTTTTGCGGGTCTCGCGATGTTCATGGGTTCCTGTTTGATATCCAACTTCTGGACGAAGAAGGTGGAGTCTGCTTGCAGACAAAAGAGTGGACCCGCATGGAGAATTGGATTCCCAGCCAAACGCCACTACGGCTTCAGCTTCCAGAAACTTTGTTTTTTGTCACCGCAGTTTCTCTCTTCAATATCACGGAACTGGACAAGATCATCCTAGGTCTTGAATCTTTCCTTAAGGTGCCTGTGGATGACAATCCAAAACCAAGCTACTCGTCGGACACTTCCGACGCAGGAGAGTGGTCTGCAGGACAAGGTGGGCGACCTTTAATCCGCCTACCGACCGAGGACACCCTGCGCTCATGGAAATTTAAAAAGGTTCGCGCTCATCAAGCCGCTTTGCAAGAGTCAGATTGTGAGCTTTGTGTCAAGCTTGCCTCTGCGCAACGTGACGTCATCATCAGCAACAGACAGGACAACGAAACGAGAAACCTTGCTCGCCGACAAAGGCAGACTGCTGCCGCAAACTTGGCTGCGCATGTCAAGAGCAGTGAATGCACTCAAGATTGGCGTTGCAAGAAGAAATTGTAGGACCTGAAACCTGGGGTTTTTACCACACTTTTCTGCAAGCCCATAGAGAAGTGCCTGAGCACCAGGTCAGAGTCCTCTTGCATGCAACAATCTGCAGCTTCATGTCTCAACATGGAAGCACTCACCACCTTGAGTTTGTTTGCAAAACAGTACAAAATTGTTTACTTCCTTCATGTGCCACTTATAACATCTCTGGTGTCTTGCTCTTCAATGCACAAACATGCTGTTGTGCTTTTCTACGGCAGGAATCTCCGCAGCAAGAACCACCAAACGCAAGCAATGTACAGGCAGGAGGAAGAGACGTGCAAGAGCAGCCTGAGCTTACCTCCAATTCCGTCACTGGAAGTAATTTAACTGAAGACGCTGCACTTTCTTTTGATGCTGTAGAGATGATTGATTCAAACGAGCAGGCAATTGAATTCGATGCCAGCAGGATGTACTATTAGAAGGTGTTGGGTTTGCAAGGGAAGCGAAGACCTCTGTAGGTAGTGCACCTGACTCCAACTTGCCGCAGGTTTCATTCCTGCCAGTCAATCGAAACAAGTTGGCGACTGCAAGTCGAAATTCAAACCGAGTCACAGCCCAGGACGCCCACCTTGGAGACATCACTCCGCTCGAGAAATTTGATATCCGCTTCCCTAACCAAGGTCGACCGATAGACGGAGCTGAGAAGAGAAAAGGTGATAACACCGCAGCCTTGAAAAAGAGACAACCTTTCCTGAAGCCTAATGACATGGTCTTGGCTAGAGTTGAGTACTCGGTCGAAGAAGAGTCAGGAAAAACCCAGCAGCCTGTGTGCGTGTTCAAGATCCTGAAAATTTTCCAGGACCGTCTGGGTTGTGCAACATGGATGAGGGTTCGTTGGTACGGAGAGGAGGGGGACATGTTTCTAGGAAAGTACAGTGAGAAAAAGGAAAAACTCACGGAGAAGGACCAGGCTGATGGAAACTCTGCGATCACAGGGCCAAGATGTGGACAATGACGTGAAGTTCAAGATCACACCCGATGAAAATCTATTTCTGGCCGGGAGCGAGGAAAATAACCAGGTTCAAGGGCAGCAACTTGCAGCTCCGATGTTAGTGCACTGGGGAAAATCTTCGGACCTGCTCACAAAAGGGAACATGATTCGACAAAACATCATCAGGCTCATCACCACCGACATCAGACTGCGGGCCATTCCAGGCCTGAACATCGTGGAGGCTGTCAAGCAGGCTCAAGCTCTAAATCCAACTCGAAAATCAAACAAAAAACGACCTGTAACTTCTCCCTCTTCCTCAGATGCCGAGGATAACTCAGAGTCTGCAAGTTCTTCAAGCGTGCAATGCAATGTACGCAAGAGGGCGAGGTCAACACGAGAAGACTTATGATTTTTTTTTTGCTGCTGAGGGTCCAAGTCACTAACGCAGCTTGTTTTTTTGCTAGAAACATTGTCTGTGGTCTCTACCACGGCTACATATGAAGAATTGCGGGTCTTGTTTGGGTGTCATGATCGCTCAGAGTATGAGCAGTAAATCGTCGATTCCGCAAATGCAATGCTGAGCAATGTGGTCAAAAATTTTCTCAAAACACTCGGATCAAGCTACCGGTTTTCACTTTATCCTACATCAAGAAAATTCACATCGACGTAACTGTTTAATAAACTCAGTGGAAGCAAACAGACTTTGGTACCAAAAATCCTACGGATAAGTAGAACCACAGTTGTGTCCGGTGCTGGTCAATAATTTTGCTTTGCATGCGAGGCTGGTAATGAAATTTCTTCACAGTCGATTGCAGCTCATGTCATAGGTCACGTTGTCGCTGTCAATTTTGGAAAAATAAATCCCACAAGCAGAAATTCTTGCAAAAAAATCATTTCTACCTTGCACGAGCAAGTAAAATAAAAATAGGAAGCTCGGTTCTCTGCGGATGGACTGCTTCCTCAGTTGCTGGTGATTTTGGGTTTGTTAACCCGGCTTAAGCCTGACTTAACAAATCCAAAGTCACAAGGCTCATATCTTCTAAGACCGCCTGGTTCCCTTGGTACTACCGCCTGGGACGATGCTCGTTAGCAAGGCACATTCGCTCCGTAATAATTCAGACGCGTGTGAGCCTTGCTTTCGTAACCAATGACATCGGTTGCTACTGACGTTTGAATTGCCGATCTTTATATTAGTAAATTCAAAGTTTTCTGCTCTGCGACTTTTCCCGGGGGAAGTGCCACGTGAAGAACCCACAAGTACAGGTTCATAAATGAAATGGTATTTAAATGTTGCAGGCAGGAGAATTCCATAAAGTACGAAGCTGGGTTCTGCGGATGAACTGTTTCTTGTGCATCGCTTGATGTTGTACTTCTAAGCTTGAATTGCAACATTTTTCGGTGCAGCAATCTTGGCAAAGCCCTGGGCGTGTAACCGTACTGCCTGGATTTCCCGATTGTTAATGGTCATGAGATAACCACTCACGTGCGTTGTTACCACGAACGTGGTTATTTCCTGACCTCCCTTTCCTGCAGAAGTTTTTTTTTTTTTTTTTTTTTTTTTTTTTTTTTTTTTTTTTTTTTTTTTTTTTCTCCATTGGGGTACACAAAAGTTCAATTCTTGTTGCTTTAAGTATTTCAACCTAGTATATAGGGAAAGAATGAAAGGCTACAAGAAGCTGGGTTCTCTGAGGATGAGCTGCTCCTTGTTGTAATGTGTGTGTTTCTAAGTTGCGACCTCGGTAGGAACTTAGAAATACATATACTCTGCGCCTGATGACAACGTTACTAGCTTGGCTGGTTTCATTGATTAGCATGATTTTGCTTATCAATAAACTCCGCCAGACTCGCTGATGAGACTCTGGAGCGTCGATGACTACGCGCAACTGTTCAGCTTCTTGGAAGTGGTTCTGTTCAGCTTCCCGAGAAGTTGCTGATTGCTGGTCCTCTCCGGACTAGGCTGTCTAATTAGATAGCCAAGTCCGAAGAAGACCACATGTGCGTAGATTACTCTTGCTGCGCAGTTTGTTTGAGCTGCCAATAGTTCTTCTGAAATCGGCAGCGCAAACAAATGCGACCTAGTTGCTGGATTTTAGTCCTTGCATGAGCGCATAAAATAGCTTTGATGCTTGGGTTAAAAATCCTTAAATTAACAAGTGGGGTGTTAATGATCAGTTGATCGAAACAGAGCTAGGTTCTAAAAATCCTGAGGATAACTGGAACCAAAGTTCTGTTCCTACCTCACGACTATGCATACTAAGAGTTCAATACTTCATGATGCCTTTGTGTTGCATGTACAACCAAGAAGACCGGTCCTTTCGACCGCTTTTTTCCCAAAAAATATATCTGTGTATATATCCAAAAAATACGGATTCCGCGTAACAAAATAGTGATTTCGCTGGCTTTACGGTATGGACGGGGGGAAAACGCTCCGTATATAGAGTGGTGGAATACGACTCAGAGGAGGGACAAGGAGGCATACCGGGGGCATGGGTGGCGAACGATTTCAGGGCGGCACGGATAGAGATTGAGAAGGGAGCGGAGAATGAGACAGCGGAACAGGAGGTTTTTGCAGTTGGAGAACACGAGGGGGGAGAAGAGGAGAGCGAGTCAGAAGATGAGTGGACGAGGGCAAGAATCGTCGCTCTGGTCGACACGAGGTTGGAGAATTTCCGGAAACAGAGGGAGGAGGCCTCGGACGGTTTTCCGAAACACGGGCGAGATTTGGGATACCAACATAAGGAAATGGATACACGGGTATTGCCTATGGCACAATATGTAGTATACAATACGGGTAAACCTAGCCAGGCCAAGGTGGAAATTCTGAACTTCCTGCAGGAGCGGTGGGGAAGCCAGCCCATGGTAGCGGATTCAGTGTCCCAGATCAAGAAAACATTGAAAAATCGGCTTTCACACGGGGATTTCACGATTATGTTTCCGGTGGGAAGGAGAACGGAGATGTGGTGGTACGATGTGGAAGATTTTCTAATCGTGGACCCGATACCGATCCCGAGTCGCACACAGAAGTTGATGATGGCCTGCCGACTCGGCTCGAGGACGATAGCCAGGCGGTACCGGGAGGAACTTCTGAATCGGGATCTGGCTTCCATTCGGGATGAGGCATTTACGCACATATCCGGAGTATATCACAGAACACACGCCATTCAGTATGCTATGATGATGGACCAACTGGCAAGATTCGCGGACCAAGAGCGGAAGACACCAACCTTATATCGGTCGAGGGAGGGTTTAGACGGGGATGGAACAGAGGTAGCGGTGGACGATATACATGGGCAAGCGACAGAGGAGCAGATCAAAGAAGAGACGGATAAGGCGAGACAGGCGTTACAGGAACAGTCGGAAACATGGAAGGCACTTCGGAGGAAAAGGTTGCGGCTATGGGGGCTATGGAGGACAACATCCAAGTTTTCGGCCCTCTGGAAGGAGGATCGGTGACAAGCCACGTGGCGGTTTTCGAACGAGAGATGGGGCAAGAGGTACCGGGGATAGGACGACCTTCGCGATTAAGCCATCATGAGGATCGGATTGCGAGAGAAATGACCGCGGAACTTTTGCAAAAGGGGCTGATTGAGGCGCGACTATCCGAGTATGCGCCTCCGGTACGCATGGCGCCGAAACCAGACGGAACGCTGCGGATGTGTATCAACTATTGGATGATAAACGAAATCATCACGAAGATAGAAACGCCGGTGCCAGACGTGAGGAGAGGAATAGAGGTGTTGCAGAAAGCGAAGATATACTCGACGTTAGATTTGAAGAGCGGATTCTGGCAGATTCCGTTAGCGGAGGAAAGCCGCTACCTAACGGCATTCATGGTGGGGATGACAACGTACGTGTGGAAGGTTCTGCCGATGGGGTTGAAGGTGGCACCGGGCATATTTCAGCAGGCGATGACTAAGATGTTGGGTGCGAACTTCCGGGACGCGGAATTTGCGGAGAGGTACGGGGATACGACGGGATACGCCTTTGCGTATTTGGAAGATGTGGTCATTTTCTCGAACTGGGTAGAGGAACACATACAACATTTGCGGGATATTATGAGACGGGTAAAGGCGTTCGGGTTCAGGTTGAATGCTAAGAAGTGCCACTTCTTGCAGAAGCGGATACAGTATTTGGGGTACGACATTGAGAACGGGACGTGTTCGATTGCGAGAAAGAAACGGGAGGCGGTTAAGGCTATGCCCTTACCGGCAACGAAATCCGACTTGCATTCTTTTGTGTCCCTGGCGCAATACTACAGTGAATTCATACCGGAGTTCGCTAAAATCGCGGAACCAATACGGCTGTTCATGAAAGAGGGCAAATGTGGTGCGGGGGGTGATTGGCCAATGGCAGTTAAACAAGCGGTAAAAACACTGAGAGATCACATCCTGATGGACCCGTGGGGCGAAGGGGGTACGGTATTGCAGCTTCCCAATTTTAACCGGAGTTTCGTACTCGACACGGATGCGTCGGCATACGCAATCGGGGGAGTTCTACAACAAAGGGACGACGAGGGGCGCTTGCGGCCGGTGATGTTTTTGAGCCGGCGGATGACGAGGGCGGAACAACAGTACTGCACACGGCAGAGGGAGGCATTGGCAATAGTATGGGGTTTCAAGAAACTGCGTGACTATTTATGGGGGGCGAGGGGGACAACGGTGCGGTCGGATCACAATAACTTGCAGTGGTTAATGTCACAGGATCACACGGGGAGATTGGCGAGATGGCAGTTGGAGTTATCCGAATATGACTTCACGATTGAATTCATATCGGGTAAAGAGAACTATCGTGCGGACTACCAGTCAAGGGCTGAGGGTGCGCCGGAGGAGAAAGGGAAAGGAGACGGAGACGGAGACAAACGCGGAAGATAAGGGTGAGCGGGCGGAGCGGCAAACCCCTTCTGTCTTTGCGTTGCGGCCGGTATACGATGCGGGGAAGAAGAACGGCATGAACCTAACTAGATTCCACTTCAAAACGGCAGCAGCGGTCTTGACGGTCTTGGGCAAAATGGATTTAGAAGATGAGGAGCAGAGGGCGAATTTCGACGACTGGAAACCCATCAACGGTATGGATTATGTGACGGAGGTAGCGGAAATGCATAGGAATAGGAAGGAGGCGCAGAGGGAGGATGTGCGGTTTTATAAGGCGGCTCACGAGCGATCAGTGGATTGTTGTGTGGAACACGGGCTGGAAGATGCACGAAAGGGATATGAGGAAGAAATGTGGAAGGAGGCGGTTCAGGGGGAGCAGACGGAGGAGGAGGTGGGGTATTTGAAACCTTTTCCGTGGAGAACCATGCCCATGGTGGGGAACATTGTGATTCCGACGAAGGCGGAAGCGGCAGCGGGTCAAACGGAGGCGAAGCCGGAACTCATGTTGCGGGACACACACCCAAGCCGAGTATCATTGGAGCTGCAAAACAAGACTGAGATCAAGTTTGCGTAGGTGGACATGTTCCGCAAGCTCACGAGAGACATTGAGGAGTGGAAGAGGTTCATTGCACACCAGGAGAACCCGACGGGGATTTCGGCGGATGGGGATATCAAGTGACGGAAAGAGAAATATACTTACTCGGACGGGCTGATCTGGTATTTCGGGAGCGGGTCCAAGAATTAGGACGATCCGGAAAGGTGGGTGGTATGGGTGCCGGCAGAGTTACGGTACGCGATTCTGATAGGGGCACACAACTGCCCTTTACAGAGTCACCCGGGGCTGGATAGGATGAGGTGGTCTATGACTCGACGGTTCTATTGGGATACGATGGATAAGGATATCAAGAGTTTCATTTCGGGATGTGGGCCATGCCAGAGGGCGAAGACGGTCTACGACGCGAACAAGGGGCTACTGGGGCAGTATGACATAACACGGGATATATTTGATACGATTCACATCGATTACGTCGGGCCTTTGCCGGAAGCGGGAGAGGGTCGATACAAGTATATCCTCACGATTATTGATCGGGCCTCTAACTACGTGATTGCGGTCCCCACGGCTGACGACACCAAGGAGACGACGGCCAAAGCACTGATTGATTACGTATTCAGCCGAATCGGGGTACCTAGGAAGATCATATCGGACAGAGGAAGCTCCTTGATCAATTGGGTGTCGAACGAGCTCAGTGCATACTATGGGTTTAGATGGGATTATGTTACGGCATACAACCCTATGGCCAACGGGAAGATAGAGAGGATGCATCGTACACTGAAGGCGTCCTTGAAGATCTATTGTCGGAACGGGTAAACCAAATGTCCAGAGGCATTGCAAGGGTTTACCTTTGCGGTAAACAATCTGGGTTCTTCGTCTTTGGGGGGCAGGGCTAGACTGTGCCCACATCAGATGGTGTTTGGCAAGGTCTTAACTACACCACAGGACGTGATGCAACACAAGGCATTATATCAGCCGTTGGAGCTGATGGCAGTGAGATTACGGGCCCTAGCAGAAGCGGAACAAATTGTGACTAAACATCGGGAGGCGGCAATGCGGACGGAGGATGAGAAGGGCCAACAGAAATATAAACACGTGGAATTCCGGGAGGGGGATACAGTGCTGCTATACTGCCCAAACGTTCCAGTGGGGGTCTCAACAAAGCTCTATGAGAAATGGCAGAGTCCGTATCAGATTATGAAACAAACCGCGGCCTACAATTATAAGATCAGACACCAGCGGACGAAAAAAGAACAGATAGTCCACGTTCGGCGACTGGTCAAGTTCTCGCCTTACTTGTTGGTTTACAAAACGGAGCAGGATGCCTTGAAGCGGACGGCGGATCAATTTGGAAACCCACGGCCGTTGTTGACACGGACGCAGAGGGCGGAGGAGATTGCGATGCTGAGGGAGGAGGTGACGTTCGAACAGGATGCGGAGGAGAAGAAAAGATTGCAAGACGCAATAGAGGAATTGGAGACGGGTTCACATGAGAGGGTTTCACAGAAACAAAAGCGGGATGAGGAAGCGGAGAGAGGAGTACAAGAAACGGGAAGAGGGAGGAATACAAGGTAGGGAGGGGGAAGCAGAGGGGAAGGCGTGGGGGCGCAAGGGGGTCAAGACAAGCAAGGTACAGGAGGGCCATCGAAGCCAGAGGCACCGGAGGGGCACCTGGGGATCAAGAACAAGCGAGGCCTGTGGGTGGAAAAAGCGGCGGAGATTGATAAGATCAAATGGAAGACGGGCAAGTTCTACTTGATGATGCCCGCGGCAAAAGAGGTAAGCGATGATACACTGGACGACTTTTATGTCATGAGGGTTTTAAGTCAGGGGGGAACGTCACGACATAAAGCGGGGAAGGGAATAACGCCGGTGGTGCAGTTTTGGAGGAGTAGTGACGAGGTAGCGGAGGAAAAGATGCGGCGGTTTGATCCGGTTTTTCTGGAAAAGGCGGGGAAGAAGCAAGAAACGTGGGATGCCACCATCAAGCTGGACGACGAGGATCATATCCCAATTACACCATCCAAACGAGGCCGCGGTTGGTGCTGAACGTGCCGTTCGACCTCACAGAAGAGACGCGGATACCGGCACAGATTTGGGACGAAATTGATGCAGAAAGCTTGCCTTTCGATATTATCGGCGCTCCACCAGCAGTGGTTGGATCAAGAGGCAAGAAGCGGCCTACGACGGGTGGTCGGATGACACGGGCAAGAGGACGGGCACAACAAGGAAGGGGGTGATGAATGGGTGACAAGTGAGAGGATAGAATAATAGGAATGGAGAAAGATGAAAGATGTGAAAGAAGATGAGAGACGACGAGATGAGAAGAATACGAACTGCGAATACGAACTGCGGGCAAATAACGGGGTGACGACGGTATTACTGAATTGCGGGTATACGATGGGTGATATTGGATTCAATGACTTGCGGGTATATGAGGGGGTGATAACGGTATAAATGAATTGCGGGACTTTATAAGGGGGTGATGAGAATATGAATGACATAGGAGTTTGTAGATGAATGAAGATGAGGGAGGGGGAGCGGTATACTTTTACTTTCACAGGTACGGTGACGGGCATGCGACATGCATTTTATACCAACAAGGTACACATTGTGACGACGCGGGCTATACAGACAAATACGGGAAGATTATGATATCCTTCAGGCTCACGGGTATAGGAATATGTAATATCAAGTGACTTTACGGGGTGATGGGGGAAATAACAAACTGACATATCGGGCATAGCGGATATATCGGGAAATGAATGACATACATGTCTTATGCCTGATAGGCTCATGGGGGAAACGGGGGAGCGGACTGGTACAAGACTTTATTTTATTCCGCTCTGTGACGAGCGATGATATGGAACTTTATATATTCTTCTTATACCAGCGGATACAAGGGACATACGGGTTGACCGGGGGGAATAATGCATATTGACTGATTCAGTTTAGATAGAGAGGGGTAGAATAGCGAGGGGGAGGAAAACAGGGGATAAGAAATAGGGATAGTCAATAGGATGGATAGGATAGTCGGGGGATGGATGGTATAGTCGAAGGATAGGATAGTGAGAGGGGAGGGGGCGCGGGACAGAAATGAGAAAGATGAAGAAGAAAGATGACGAGAAGAAAGAGAAAGGGGACAACGGGAAAGCGGCAACTCTGACACTCGGGTGATGGGGGGCACCAGAGTGAGAATATCACACAGGGGGGGCTGCGAAGGGGGGCAAAAGGGGGACATGGACCTTTGGGGGGGAGAAGGGATGGAGTGATGAATGGATAGGGAGGGGTATGTATATCATTCGTGTTATTAGTCCTCAGGTTCGTTTCAAGCATGGCGTTTCAGAGCCGGAGGGGCCTTGGTGGGGGTAGCAAAGGTCCGGGGGAGCCTTTCCTTGCCTACGTTACCTCTGGGCTGGGCGACCGGGACTACAGCGCACCGAGAGGGCATTATGAGGCTATTAAAAGCCAGAAGTATCAGTTAGAGTTAAAGTGGGATTCGGCGTGACCGAGACGGGGGCGGCTTCGACAAGTGGGATTCGGCGTGACCGAGACGGGGGCGGCTTCGAGTTAAAGTGGGATTCGGCGTGACCGAGACGGGGGCGGCTTCGAGTTAAAGTGGGATTCGGCGTGATCGAGACGGGGGCGGCTTCGAGTTAAAGTGGGATTCGGCGTGACCGAGACGGTGGCGGCTTCGACAAGTGGGATTCGGCGTGACTGAGACGGGGGCGGCTTCGAGTTAAAGTGGGATTCGGCGTGACCGAGACGGGGGCGGCTTCAACACGTTGGAGGCGGCGTGACCCGGACGGCGGCTGCGTCAGGGCACGAGGAGCAGCAACAACATATGGATATCGATCGAACGACGGCGCGGCTTGGGAAGCATCGGATCGGCGGGTTCAACGGAGTCACGGAAGCGGGAAGGGACGACTCGCCCAGGATAGTATAAACCGACACTAGGTCGGTGGGACGTTGAGTGACTAGGGGCCGGTTACAAGGAATGGAGGATGAAGGACAAGTTGTGGTCTCAACGAAGGGGGGCATTTTCAGGCATGAGGGGCGGCGGCGGAAACCGATCCAACAGGCGACGAAGGGCGTAACGGGAAATTAACTAAAATTTTACATGATGTAAGTGTTGGCGTTTTGGCCCAACCTACAATTTTGTTTAATTTATTATTACGGGTACGGCGTCAACCGTCACTCAGGTTCGTATTTGCATGAAGTTTTATCCCGAGGTTGGTCGGCGGGTGCGTAAGTCCGACTCCTTGCGCGCATACTCGGGCGAGCGTGCTCGGGGGGAGAAGGGATTATTTTAAGATTATGCCGGCCCACCCGGTATATAATGGCAATACTGATCGTTCCGGTCTGTCGGTTATCCTTGGTCTGGAGATTACGGAGTCCCTTCTTTAGGTATTCCGAGTCCTCGGTCTTCATATCGTTAGTACCAATTATCTGTTTATTAAATATCCTACTATCGTAACAGCGGTGCCAGTCTTCAAGTATTGTATTGATCTGAGTAATACTACTATCAGTGTCTTGCTGTCCGTGACTAAGACCGTCACTGAAATACCAAGGAGTCACGATTGGTACGGTTCAACCGAAATCATCACCAGGATGCCATGATGA
>WBZZ01000316.1:0-2500 GCA_019918135.1 Paulinella micropora
GCCCTCAGCCTTTCCATTAACCAGCCGCGCCGGGCACTAGCACTATATAAACGTTAAGCAAACTCCGCCCCCGGGGTGAGCACGGTCACTCGTGGTCCGGTAAACCCCTGTCATTAGTTGAAATAATTATTTTTGAAAGGTGCTGTTTGCTTGAAGAGATAAAATGGAAGTGGTAGTCTATTACCATAGTTACCAAAGAGGGGCAAGTATTCTATTATATAAAACTGTTACTTTGCGTAAAAAAGATTAAAAAAAAAAAAAAAAAAAAAAAAAAAAAGTGCGGGCGCCGGGACTGAAAAAAAAAAAAAAAAAAAAAATGAAGCGTAATGCTGAAAACTTGAAATTATTTTTCTTTTCGAAAATAGTCATTTATTGACAGGGGTTTACCGGACCACGAGTGACCGTGCTCACCCCTTTGCCTTTAATTTAATATAACCAAGGATTTTCTCTCTTCGTTCGCCGGCCCCCTGTTTTTATTACTTATGGTCACCTACTTACATGCTTTCTTTTCAGCTCTGCTTGTGATGACGAAAAACAAGCATTCTTCAATTATTAAAAGTTGTTCATTGGAAAAATGATTACCCGATTCTATGGCGGACGCGATCTATTCCATGGTCTTTTGTAGGGATGAAAGGGAACGATGACAAAATTGTGAAGAAAAAGTAAGAAAAGAACAAAGAAAAAGAAAGCCTCCGGAAAAAGTGTTGAAGACAGGTGAAGGAAGAGGGTGGAAGAGAAAGGAATGCAGTCGAGGAGAACAAAGTAGAGAAAGGAAAAAGGACTCATAAAAAGACAGGAAAGTACAGCATCTTTAGATTTAATAAAACAACAATGATAGGTTTAGTACTTAAAAAAAGGGAAGAAAAATGAAGCGGGGTGGTGTGTGCGGGGGGGGGGGGGGTGGGTGGGTGGGTAAAGACATAAGACAAGAAATGTTATCAATCATTACTATTATTATTGCTGTTATATACTATCAATTGAGAGAACCCCGAACTTCCACTTCTGTTGGCACAACAGTTTTCGACTCTAAGCAACATCAACAACAACGACAACAACAAAGGTGGGCGTGCGTGTGAGAAAGAGGGAGAGAGAGAGAGGGGGGGGGGGGGGGGAAGGGGGGGGGGGAGGGAGAGAGGAGAGAGAGAGAGAGAAAGAAAGAAAGAAAGAAAGAAATAAAGGAAGAGAAGAAAGGAAGAGAAGAAGAACAAGAAGAAGAAGAAGAAGAAGAAGAAGAAGAAGAAGAAGAAGAAGAAGAAGGAGGAGGAGGAGGAGGAGGAGGAGGAGGAGAAGAAGAAGAAGAAGAAGAAGAAGAAGAAGAAGAAGACAACCAAGTCAACAAGAACGAAAAGAAGGAAGAGAGGGAGAGAGAGAAAAAGAGAGAGGGAACAGGAGAGAGAGAGAGAGAGAGAGAGAGAGAAAGAAAGAAAGAAAGAAGAGAGAGAGAGAGAGAGAGAGAAGGAAAGAAAGAAAGAAAGAAAGAAAGAGAAAGATATATATATATATTATATAATATTATATATATATATATATATATATATATATATATATATATAGAGAGAGAGAGAGAGAGAGAGAGAGAGAGGAGGCCAACCGCGTTCCGCCTGTGTGTGTGTGTGTGTGTGTGTGTGTGTGTGTGTGAGAGAGAGAGAGAGAGAGAGAGAGAGAGAGAGAGAGAGAGAGAGAGAGAGAGAGAGAGAAAGCGGGGAGGCGACCACGTTTCGCCTGTGTGTGTGTGTGTGTGTGTGTGAGAGAGAGAGAGAGAGAGAGAGAGAGAGAGAGTGAGAGTGTGTGTGTGTGTGAGAGAGAGAGAGAGAGAGAGAGAGAGAGTCCGCCTGTGTGTGTGTGTGAGAGAGAGAGAGAGAGAGAGAGAGAGAGGGGGAGAGAGAGAGAGAGAGAGAGAGAGAGAGAGAGAGAGAGAGAGAGAAAGCGGGGAGGCGACCACGTTTCGCCTGTGTGTGTGTGTGTGTGTGTGTGTGTGAGAGAGAGAGAGAGAGAGAGAGAGAGAGAGAGAGAGAGTGAGAGTGTGTGTGTGTGTGAGAGAGAGAGAGAGAGACCCCGTTCTGCCTGTGTTGGGCTGCTTGGTCGTTCCTTCATCTCGCCATCACCTTAGACACATAGTTAGTAAGTCACTTAGTTAGTTGGTTAGTTAGTTAGTTAGTTAGGTAGGTAGGTAGGTAGGTAGTTAGCTAGTCTGTCAGTTAGCAATTAGTAATAGTTATTTACTTAGTTAGTCAGTTAGTCAGTTATTTAGTTTAGTTAGTTTGTTAGTGAGCTTGCTGTGTTGGGCTGGTTGCTCATTCCTTCTTCTCACCATCCCCTCACACACACACACAGTTAGTTAGTTAGTTAGCTAGTTAATAAACTAGTTAGTTACTTTGTCTGCGTCTGCCAGTTAGCATTTAGTAATTTAGTAAGTCTGTCAGTTTGTCAGTCAGTAGTTGGTTAGTTAGTTAGTTAGTTTAGTTAGTTAGCTAGTTTAGTTAGGTAGTTTAGTTAGTTT
>WBZZ01000317.1:0-45000 GCA_019918135.1 Paulinella micropora
AGTGACTGACAACGTTGTCAAACCGGAGCGGGAGGTGGCTGATTCTACGGCTACCAGTGCAATGCAGGTGACGGACTCGGATGTGGGCGTCACTGGTGAAGAAGCTGGTGTTGTTCGACTGTTCCAAGGGGACGAAGGGGTCGTGGACGTTGGTCGTGGGGGAGCTTCGACTGTGACTGAAGTCAAGGCTGCGGGGAGTGGGAGACCCTCTCCCTCTCTGCGTCCTAGACCGGAGAACAAGAGAAATAGAAACGGGGTTCCAGTTGCTTGGGACGGGGCGGCAGTGTCTGCGACCAACATCGTGAGCCAACCTCGCAACAGGCAAAGGACCAGGCCAGTGAACTTCAGGTCTGGGGCGTTCCTGGTGACAGTACCTGTTCCGTATCGAGAGGCAACAGCCTCTGGAAAGTTCAATGAATCCAGATTCGCCGACATAGATAAGCATCTGAGGTTGGGGGCTATTGTTGAAAGGCATGTCTCGGAAAAGCCGCCAGGGGAGCCTCTGGTGCCCACCAGATTCGTGGATTTCGAGAAGAGGGAATCGTTGGATGGGCCGATGGTAGAGGCTAAGTCTAGGATTGCGGGAATTGGTTTCCTGCAACCCTCGTGGCAGTACGACCGAGTTGATCTGCCGACGTGCCGGGTCGAGACGGTATGGATGACGTGGGCATTGGCGGTGCTACAGGATATGCGTATCTTCAGCGTTGATGAGGAGAGCGTGTTCCCGAACGTGAAGCTTCGAATTCCAGTGTGGCTGAAGCCTCCGGCGGGGTATGTTGCCCCGAACACGGTATGGGAGGCGATTGGCGGTGTGAACGGGTTGAAGCCATCCGGCCATGTCTTCCGGCAAAGTATTAATATAAAGGGTTATGACCTCTTCTGCGCTAAAGGACGCTGCGACCGCTATCTTACAAGGGAAGGCGCCTACGTTCAAGGATGGTGCAAATGGATGGAGCTGGGACGACTGGTATGCGCAGGTTCGGGCAGATCTCGCTTCCGTGTAATGCTGGGAATATGTGCAGCCTTTGGCTGAGGTGATCCGATGGAGAACCGAGGTGGAGGCGGAACTTCGCGCGGAAGCTAAAGAAGTCAAGGAAGGAGCGGCGAGGCGGCAACGGGGAGATGTCGACGGCAAGCAAAAAGAGCAAAAGCAAGAGCTGACTTCGGTACAAAGGCGAAGGGTGATGGCCAGAAGGGCCCAAATCTTCATGTGGATGTACAAGGGATTGGACTACGGGTCAGCGTCGGAGCGAATCGTGAGGCACCTGGTGCGGGAGGAGCAGCTGAGACCGGAAGAGTTATTGAGATTGCTCCGGCAAAGGTACCAAGGCAACGACGCTCACCAGAAGCAACAAAGGAACAACCTAGTATGCGGATGGAGGTTCAGCTGCAAGGAGGACCTACGGGCGCAACTCAGCGACTTCGAATCGCATTGCCAGTTCTTGGAGGCTCACGAGGAACCGATAAGTGCTACAATGAGAATGCAGTTTATTAAAACTGCACTTGGAAAGTGCGAACAAAGGAGCCTATGGAAGTCATTCCTGGATGCTCAAGTGGCTGCACCTTCGGCTACATGGGACGACTTTAAGCAGCTCTTCGAGAGGAGAGTGATAGCAAATGAAGCTATGTTAAGAGAAGAGAAAGCGTTGGGGGCAGCGATGGTTGCTACGCAGCAGCAGAGGACAAGGGAGGTACCGGCAAAGGAAGGGAGAAAGCTAGAATGCTACAACTGCGGCAACCCGCACAAGTACTTTGCTTGTACTGTAAAGTGCCGGATCCGGGACATGACCATCAGGGAAGAAGATGTCATACATTGAAGGACAGGTACCGGAAGAAGATGCCGCCAGGCGGAAACCAGAAGGCGAACGCAAACCAAAGGCAGAGTGGTAACGGTAGCGCGAGCCAAGCCAACGATAGGCCGGGGGATAAGGGTGCCGGGAAGAAAGCCAACAACGCTGCGCCGGTCGTGTCGTGTTTGGCAGTGTCTACCAACGACATGGAGATCCCACGAACGATGGATGCCTACCTTACACCGGCTTCGGACGGGGGAGGTCTCATCGAAGTTGGGGCGAAAGACACCGGAAGGAAGAAGGCATTTGCATTTATGGCTGCGACAAGCCCGATGATCTACATTGGAGAGGAAGAAGTGGACGCACCGGGAGACGACAGCAATGGAAAAATAAACATAGCAGACTACTGGACGTGCTTTAATAACGCCTGTTTGAGTGATCTACGATATTGGAGATGGTTTTATAACTTCAAAGTCGTGCCGCACAACTGGGAAGATTATGTTAAAGGGCTGGAAAGAGGAGCAGGCGTTGATACTGCAGAAGGGCTACTCAAGAGAGTGTCAAGGCAGTGCGAGTTCTGCGCCAAAGAAGCAGTGAAGAAATGTGGGCACTGCAAAATGGTCTACTACTGTGGAAGATGGTGCCAACTGGGCAGGACTGGAGAACTCATAAAGTATTCTGCAAATATACTCAGCCGGAGGGAGTCAAGTCCTCGTGGCAAGCTGTGAAGGACAACGAAGCTATGGCTCCGGCAAGGGGACTTGGCGGGCATGCGTCAACTATAACTGTAATGCGTGCGGACTTGGCGTTTCAACGAATGCTACGCTTCTTTCATGAACGGCCGGACACGGGCAAGACGGGGATGATGCCGAGATACAATAGAACCCTAATGATGAGTCCTACGACAGACGCGGCTGAATGGATCGATATCAGCTGGGAGGCTCTCATGCAAGCAATGGAAAGGGCTGGGAATGATAAAGAGCGAATGTTGCTTCGAGAGAGAGCGCAACAATTCCCGCCGCCATACGCTATTGTGAAAGAAAAGAAGACGGCGAGTGTGACTTCGACGGGACCCGGGGAAGGAGAGGAGGACCAGACGGGTCTGCAATCGGTTATACGACGGGGTCAGGTGCCGAGTGGAGTGGCTGCAACAGGAGAAAGGAAGGTGGGGACGTGGGATGAGATGCGTACAACGATTACGATTGGAGTGGATGGGGGAGAAGGGCTACCTACGGCTGTCGATGAAGGCGAGATAGAAGAGGAAAGAAAACCGCCTAACACCCCTATGGAATATGACACTGCAAGCATGATGGCGGTTAGAGGTGAAGAGCAAGAAGAAAGGGCGATCTACCTCGATAGTGGCTCATCGAAACACTTGGCTCCGGACGCGTCAATGTTGCAAGACAAAGCTGACGAGGGGCTGGACCTAAGAGGAATAGATGGACCTACAAAGGCAACGGTCATGGGGAACTTTATATTAATACTTGAGTCAGAACGGTGTTCAGTACCGGAGCACTTAGTGACTTGCTTGATTTGACAAATCTGAGATACTTTACCAATACACAGATTGAGGTACAAATTGGCGCGCTTTAGAAACGCGTGCTCTAACCTGACAACTACAAATGTCATGTTCAGTCTTACCGAAATAATATGAGTCCATTTGTCTAGAGTCAGTCCAAACAATAAACTTAAAGTCCTCAATTGTGAACTAATACGGCCTATCAAATTATATTAACCAATTCTATACTATGAAAGAAGTTGGTACAAAGCTCCCCCTAATTCAATAGGACGTTAATACTAACTAACCTTTATACTATACTTCACGGAAGAAAAGACGTAAAGTATAAGTCAGTTAGAATGTCCCGTAGTCGGTCCGCTCCTCTTTTGAACACCGATGGGCTAGCAATCCGCTTTGATAATATGTCCGCCCTATTAGCTTCAGACGGCGTCCAGGTGACCTCAACCTCCCCCTTCCGTATCGCTTCTGTCAGATGGTAGTGCCGAAGCGCAATGTGCCGGAGTCGCTTCGCAAATAGGTCTCGCTCTCCTGCGTGCCAGTCGCCAGGTGCTTCTGCGTTGTAGCTCGCACTGCGACCGGCCCACCAGCCAAGAACACCACCCCACCAGTTCTTAAATACATCTTCTCCCCGTTGCCCAGAGACGAGTCCGAGTCCGCCTCTAAAGTACGATTTCCACCCGAAGAGAACCGCACCCCTCTATCTCTGACGTGCAGAAAATACCGGAGCAGCTGCTCAGCTGCACAGTAGTCGAACTTGTTCTTATCCGCTTGATGCTCCGCAATACACGCAATCGGCAGCGTCGCCTCCGGCACACTCGCTTTGAGGTAGATGTAGCTACCTACTATTTCTTGCGGTTCGTACTGCACCATTACGGGGACCATCTTGGACCCATCCGGTACCCAAGGCGTCTTCGCCGGCATCCACGAACGCCCATCGCTCCGCTTGAATCTTGACAATAATGTGTCAATATATTGCCTTTGGTACAACGTAATCGAGAACATACCCCCCATCGCTTCATCTCGAACTCAATCGACAGGAACTCCTTGACTGGCCCAAAGTCCTTGACATTGCCCCGCTCCTTGTTGAGTAGTTCAACATACTTCGATCTGCTCCCGTCCGTTGCCGCAGCATGGATGCTATCATCCACATGGTATGTGAGTATCTCCGTCTGCTTTGTTTCCTCGCCTTCCCTTGCGAACACCACCGGGTCGATGATGCTCTGGCTAAAGCCTAACTTTTCTGAGTTGGTATGACCCTGTAATTCCAATACGGTGTTGAAGACCGGAGCACTTTGTGACTTGCTTGGTTTGGCAAATCTGAAATACTTTACTAAACACAGATTGAGGTACAAAAGAGGCGCGAACTAAGAGCGCGTGTCTTGACCTGATTGCTACAATTGACCTAATCATTCTAATCATAATAACTCAAGTCCATTGACCAATGTCAGTCCTAACAATTAAATTATAGGTCCTCAATTGTGAAAATTATACTGCCTATTGAATTACATTACCAATTCTAATCTAACAAAGAAGTTGGTATAAAGAGTCACACCTGTCGGGGTAGGAGGTACTAGGGGTGGTGGGTCAGATCTGTCCTCCATGACTTCCACGCCCTTAGTACCGCCGTTCCCTGTATTGGGGTCATTGGGGGGCGCCTCATGTGGGGGCGATCCAGATGATAGACCCCCGGCTGGGGAAGTGTCTCCCCCAGTCGGAAATATCTCTACCGCGATCTCCCCCAGAACATTACCTTGGCTTTCTGAGTGTTGTTGGGTTCGTTGGGGTTCGGGAGGGGGCAAGTGCCATTTCACCGAAAACATCTCTTCAGAGGTGTTGGTCTCTGCTAGAGATTTGGATGCTTCCCTCTTCCCCAATTTCCAGACATCGAACACGACATCACGAACATTACCGTGTATTTTCCTTGCGATCGGATCATACACCCGATAATATCCGGTATTCCGTTCGTACCCGAGAAATATTACTCTCTTTCCCCTTTCTCCTTTCCCCCTCTTAGCGTCCACTTTCATAAACGCCATACATCCGATAGGCCTGAGGTGATGGAGCATGGGTTTACGTTTGTGGATCACTTCGTAGGGGATTTCCGTTTGAAGGGTCCATGAGCTATGGGCAAGAGATTGCTAAAATACGTTGCGGCTTTCTCTGCTTCCACCCACATAGAGGGTGGAAGTTCGGCGTCGCTAAGGATAGCTCTGGCGGACCCACGATTGGTTTGGTGGGACCTCTCTACCTTAGCGACAACCTGTTTCTCCCCTGTTGGGGCCTCGAGAAAGACTGGCTGATTTATGTCAACCCACTCTTTGAACTCTGTATACATCCCGTACTCTTGGTCGCAAGTAATAAACTTAACCTCTTTCCTGAATGTCTCTCAAAGAAGGCGGTAGCTTTGAGAAAACAAGGAGAAAATTCATTCTTGTGACGCAAATAGTAATCGAGTTCAAAGTTGGACGCTAAGCACTTAACGGTAAACTTATATCTCTTACCGTCCCATGATATCGTATTCCACCAACCCTGGGTATCCATGGAAAGGTGGATCCCGGGTCGGTGCTCTATGATATGATGGTTCTTTTTGAAGTGTGGTGTCTTTTTGATCTTATTCCGCAAACACCATTCACACTTCATTATTCGTTCTCTCCACTCTCTCCCCACTATCTTTACTCCCATATACTTAGCCATCCTTTCCATGGCTTTTACCCTCTGTGTTTACACATGCGGTGAAATACAGTGGCGTGTATGTTTTCATGATAGTGGGGACGAACAACAGGACACAGCACTCTGTCATCCTCCTGCCTTGCTCTCTCACCTCTCTCTGTGTTTATCTCAGTAGAATAAGGGACATAAGTACGAGACGCATCACATTGCCAACCACACACACAAGGAGACGCAGAACAATATATGTCATGATATATAGGTAAGTTGGCCTTAGCAAGACACGATACGCCCTGTGCCCCTCCGTTGGCTTTCTTCTTGCCAGCTTTCTCGCCCGGCTTCCCGTTGTTCTGGGCCACATTTCCGTTTCCGCTCTGCCTTTGGCTCGCATTCTGCTTTTGGTCTCCTTCCGAAGGCATCTTCTTCCTGTACCGATCCTTGAGTGTCGGGCATCTTCTCCCCTGGTGATCGTGTCCCGGGATCCTGCACTTAATTGTGCAGGTAAAGTACTTGTGCGGGTTCCCAAAGTTGTAGCATTCCAACTTTCTTCCTTCCCTTGCCGGTGCCTCCCTCGTTCGCTGTTGCTGTGGAGCCACCATCGCTGAACCCGCCGCCCTTTCTCATTGCTTCATTCGCAATTACTCTTCTTTCGAAGAGCTGCTTGAACTCGTCCCACGTAGCCGAAGGTGTAGCGACTTCAGCATCCAGAAATGACTTCCACAGATGTCGGTGCTCCGCTTACCAAGTGCAGTTTTAATAAACTGCATCCGCAACGTTGCACTGATCGGCCTCCAAGAACTGGCAATGCGACTCAAAGTCGCTCAGTTGTGCCCGCAGATCCTCTTTACAATTAAAACTTCCATCCGCACACCAAGTTGTTCCGCTATTGCTTTTGATGAGCATCATTCCCTTGGTATGATTGCCGGAGCAGCCTTAATAATTCTTCCGGTCGGAGTTGCTCCTCCCTTACTAGGTGCCTGACGATGCGCTCCGACGCAGATCCGTATTCCAAGCCTTTATACAACCACATGAATACTTGAGCCCTTCTGGCCGTAATCCGCCTCCGTTGAACTGGAGTGAGATCATGTTTCTGGTCCTGTTGCTTGTTATCAGCGTCCCCACGTCTTTGCCTCGCAGCACCATCTTTAGCCTCCTTGGCTTCCGCCCGAAGTTCTGCTTCAACCTCCACTCGCCATTGAAGTACTTCAGTCAACGGCTTCACGTATTCCCAGCACTCAATCGACGCAAGATCCGCCCGAACTTGCGCAAACCAATCGTCCCAGCTCCTTCCCGATACACCATCCTTGAACGTAGGCGCCTTTCCTTGTAGAACATCGGTGGCAGCATCCTTCAGCGCAGAAGAGGTCATAACCCTTTGTATTAATACTTGACAGGAACGGTGATCGAACTGGAGCACTTAGTGACTTGCTTAATTAGGCAAATCTGAAATACTTTACTCAGACATAGATTGAGATACAAATTGGCGCGTTCTGAAAACGCGTGTCCCGACCTGACTCCTACAATTATCATAATCAGTCTTAATGAAATTATTCAAGTCCTCTTGGCTAGTGTCAGTCCTAACACTAAATTTCGAGTCTTCAATTGTAAAGTTACAAGGCATATTGAATTACAATTACCAATTCTATTTCTACAAAAGAAGTTGGTATAAAGTGTGCTACGAGAATGGAGACATTTGGGTGTGACTTTTGTTTGCATCATGTTGGTACTGAACATATGAGAGGGGACTTGTTGGCTGTTATCAGGGCAGAATTGAAAGGAGGGAGTATGGCTTTCAAAGATGCCCTGATGTTAGCACCAATGGAGTGGATTCTGAGAGAGTAGGTTAGGGTAGAGCAGAAAACCCCCGCTACCTCATCCAATTCGTCTGTGTTGTCTACAACCACCTCATCGCACAGAACCCCCTCTATTCACAGTTCACACCCCAAACCATCTCTCCCCACAGGCTATACGCTCTCTACCACACCTGTACAACGTTCGAATCCAAATACCGAAACGGATGAGAACGTTGAGGGTGTACACTCAGGTAAGTAAGGAGAAAGGAGAGAAGGTTGAGGGGGAGACGAGATCTGATGAAGAAGATGACGAGAACAATTCCAACGTCCCTCCCCCAATCTTCTTTTCTTTCTCTAGCCCATCTGTACAACGCTCAAACTCTAAGAAAGAGATGAGTAAGAGCGAGGAGGATGGGGTAGAGGGGGAGTCAAGGAAGAGGAATAAGGGAATACACCCCACTTCGCCACGCCTTGCACCAGGTGAGTTGAATCATGGGTTGGAGAGGGAGTTAGAGAGAGAAAGGATCAGTCTAATGTTGTTTGGCGATGGCAAGGGAAGATGATGATTGTAGAAGGTGATGGAGAGATGCCAGTTACTGGAGAGATAAAGAGATTGATAGGAGCGCTAGTTGAACGTGCAAAGGAACTGGAGGTGAGGGATTCTCTCATTACCGGAAAGATTGGGGAAGTCAACGAGTTCTATCTGGATCTCTACATAGATATCCAGAGTTTTATCGTTTCTATGGCTCATAAGTGGAAAGATCCCTTTGCCAGGGCATTGATCGTCTCATTCCCTCATCTCCAAGACCAGCTGATAGAATACAAGGAAATGCTACAACGCGTAGGTCTAGGAGGAGAATAGCAATCAATGCCTATCAGCTTCAAGATCAAGTATCTCTCACAACACCACCTCAAACATTTTACCCTCACCTCCTAAAAAAGATTGCGTTATGTGAAATGCGTAACGGTAGAAATTGCCAGTGATATGTGATTCTGTACGGAATATCAATGAAATATAATACTGTGTATTATGGTTCAATACCTACGCCGCTTGCTTTGGCATAGACTTATGGCTCATCGACTTCACTACTGCCTACCTACATGCGAAAATGCCTTATGACATTTATGTTAAGCCCCCCCCCCCCCCCCCCCCCCAGGTTTCGAGAGGGAAGGTTTTCTCTCAGGCTACTTAAGAAAGCCTCATATGGTCACCCAGAGGCTGGAAGGCTATGGTATGACCTAATGTCGAAAGAGATGATCGAGAAACAGGCTTTAATTACGTTTTGTCTAGATCGAGCCTCTTTCATCAAACACGGGAGTAAGAGCACTCAGCTGCTCTCTTTTCACGCAGATGACGGTCTTCACGCGGCGGCCGAGGCAGCTCATGTAGGATTAGTGGATAGCCTGAAAAAGCATGGCTTTATATGTAAGAACTTATCTCTGAGAGGAGAAAGCATTTAAAGAGATGAGACCGAGACCGACAGAGGATATGGATGAGTATCTAACACAACATCTACTGCAGAAGAACTGGATAGAAGCCCTGAGAGGGAAGCCCTTTGAGCAAGAGGAAGCAGTAAATGGGTTGTTAGAGAGAAGCTAGCAGAGCATGAGGCCTATGGGCCCGCATATCTCAACGATCATTATAGATTAGCAGCAGCGAGCAGGCCAACACATGATGATAGTCGGCAAGAGAAATTTACGTGCTGTGGGAAGCGAAACAGAAGAGACTGAGAAAGGAACGTAGGAAGGAGAAAGAGAGAAAGAGAGAGGATAAGGGAGCGAACCTACTGTTTGGAGAGGAGAGGGAGGAGAGAAGGGAGAAAATAGAGAGAAGAACAAGAAATAGACTAAGAACGGGAAGGGCATGGGCAACAAGAATGGAAGTAATAGTTCAGAGCAGGAGTGGAGGCTGACTGCGGCTATAACTGCTATCAGACTGGACACACAAAGCGTTTTGCCCCAAACAAAACTCAGGCCCCAAACGAACTAGTCCAAAGTCAGCTCACTCTGACTCCACAAAGGGGAAGCAAAGAGACAAGAGTGGCAAGTTTAGAAAGAAAGGAGCCAAAGGAGTCACTCTTATGAGGGGAGAAGTAGGAGAGGAGGGTGAGGAGGAAGAAGGAAATAAGTCTGAGGGGGAAGACAGCTCAGAAGAAGAAGAGTATTGGCTAGTCATGATGAAGGGTGCAGAAGAAGCAATGGAGGGAAACATACAAAGTGGGGAAAACATTATTGCTCGTTAAGCAGAGCAAGAGGGCGAGGAGGATAGTGAGCCTCCAAAGGAGCAAAGTAAGAACAAACCCTTAGATCAACCCGCAAGAGCCCGTGGGGGGGGGGGGGGGGAACTGTCGAGTGCTCCATTAGCTCGAAACACACTCCGAGACAGACCCACAACCCTCCACACCGCACTCTCACTAGTGCTCAACACCCCGACACCTCTCACTTGCTTTCCGTTTCTCTTTCTCTTTCACTTGCGAGGGTTTTGGTTGCAATGGTGAGGGTTGCACACGTTGTGTGTCTCGTGAGGTTGTGAGGGTAGGAGTGGTTGTTGTAGAAACCGATACCCACACCCCTTCAGAACTCTAGACAGACAAAGAACGAAACACAACGCCCCACTACATCCACTCCTAAGAGTCACACCACAGGCCCACTAACCACTCGTTGTACTGGGCTGAACTGGAAGGGAGAACAGTGTGGAGTTAAGTTTGGACAGGGGGGGAGTTGGGGCAAGGCGGGTGAGGCAGCAAAGAGGCTAGTGTATGCAGACTTATGTGGTTATCATGCCCGTCAAGACCCACTATTCCCTGATATTGACCTAGCACAAGACCCTTCACGTCGCCCGACGACGACGCCCACGTCCTTCCCGTGATTATCCGTCCGAGAGTGAGATGATAAGCATACTGAGAGAGAGGGAGGGAAAGGGGGCGAGTACACAGCAAATCTCGCAAAAAGATATGGCAAAACCAGTGAAGAAAAACTCGCTCCCGCAAATATCGGAGAAAAAGACAGGAAAGTGTCGAAAAACCCGGTAAGAAAGGAGTCAGTATAGATTCACGGAATGATGCTATGATGCCAGGAAAGGAGGCACGGACCGGAGGGACCAGAGCTGAAAAAGAGACTGCTTGCATTGAGCCTGTGGAGCGTGTAGGAGGGACAAGGGAGGGAAAGTCTTGGCCACCATCGCTACTACCACAAGGTCCGTCTCCTTTGGATAGAGTAGGAGACAGTGTAGAGTCACAGACAGAGCAGACAAGCGATACACACACACACACACACGAAACGCCTGTGGGGAAGAACAGTAAAAGAGACACAGAACACGGAAAGGTAATAAGCTTTGAAGACTTTAAGAGAATAAGTGAGCAGCTGAACAAACTGTGTATTTTGGATGATGAAACGGGAGATGTCGTGATAATGACAAAGAAGGAAGGAGAGAGAGCAGCCGAGGCAGATGGACTGTTGACAGATGTGTTTTGGACTGTGAACGAGGTATTTCTAAAGCATGCAGCAGGCACACCACAAATCACAAAAGAGACAGTCATAGAGAAGCGAGCAGCTAAAACCACTCAGAGTGCGAAAGCTAAGGAAAGAGCTAAGTGGGAGTGTGAGTTCAGACATAGCGAAGGACATCCAAGACATGAGAAGACGGAAATAGCTAGGTTGCTATATGCGTTAACGAAAGAAGCAGAAAAGATAGTAGTGAAAGAGGGTTTATGTTACGACCAGGACGGCAAAGAAAACGAGTTTTACACAGAGCTGTTAGGAATAATAGACTATGGAATACTCGACTTAGGTAAGAACCACGACAATCAATTTGCTCTTTTCATCGTGCGATCGATGCCCCACCTTATGAAGATTGGCATGAGGTAGAAGCAAGAGGGGTTACACTGAACGCACTCTTGCGGAAGTTACACTCAGGAGATGCATACAAGTTCTTCAGTCCAGAACAGGCAGCAGTGAGGAAGAGGGAGTTTGACAGGAAGAGACGGGAGATAGACGGACACTCAGATATGGAGGAGGATGATGAGTTTGACCCGGAAAACCTAGAACACTCCAGAACCTCCGAGGAGATGAGGTCGGGAATTCCCATAAGCTTTAAATCGTATTGCGAGGCACGAGAAGAGCTTGATTGGATGTACGAGGAGGGATTTGAGAGAGAAAGAAACGACAGAGCCCAAAAGAAAGAGAGTGAGGAGGAAGAGGAGGAAGATCATAATCTCATGGTAGACGATAGCGAGACGGTAGGACGCAAGAAAAAGATGATAGTTCAAGACAGCGGATCGTCCAGGGATATAGCATGCACACCGCACATCTTACACAACCTCCGAGAGATTGAACCCGTTAGCTTAGTCACCGGAAACGGAGAGAGTGTAGTGCGAAACATGGGGAAAGCGAGGTTCACAAGAATAGATGGATCGGGAAAGCCAGTTTTGGTAAAGAAGGATATGTTGTTAGACAACAGGGTGCCAGTCAACATTATGTCTACTGGAAATATGGACCACAATCACCACAGATCTATCATTCACCAAAATGGGCAACTACTAATCCTAAAACACCCCATAAGGATTAAAGAGAGTGAAGTGATCGTGAGGGGGAGACTTACGCCTGGCATGCTCTATCGCTGGGACAATCTAAAAGACAAACCCCTCAACATAAACGAGCGTTACAACCCCAAAGTGAAAGAGAAGGAGAAGAAGACGGGGTAAACGGGGCGGGAATCCCCAAAGAGAGAGAAAATGAGAGCAAGCAAGCGAGAGTAAGTGAGAACGAGGAAGCTAGAGGCAGCGTCTTATACGCTATGTATCCTGAGAAAGGTAAGAAGGGTAAGCCGGTTCACATTTACGTCATACATCAGTGAAGTGGTCATAAATCATTACCGAAGACCTATGCATTAGGCAAGGCAATGGGTAGAAAATTGACAGGAAGCGAGGATAGTGTTAGATTTTGTGAAGCCTGTATGATGGGGAAAGCTAAAGTGTTACCCAGATTTAAGGTTAATAGAATTAGGAGAGCGAGTTACCCTTGTGAGATTTTGCATATAGATACTTCCGGACCTTGGGCGGTAATGTCAATTCACGGTTAGTACTTTAAATTTTGCGTTACAGACGATTACTCGTGGTACATCAAAGATTATTATTTACGTTACAAGAACGAGTTTGTAGACTGTTTGAAGCAAGCGGTAGCATGGTTTGAAAGGCAGACCGGAAAGAAAGTTAGACAGATCACTTGCGACAACGAGTTCGATGTCCCAACTGAGATATAGAGTGGTGGAAACCCCTACAATTCATTTGGAAGACTAGTGCTCCAGGTGATAAAGATGGCAACCCCATAGCTGAGAAGGTCAACGACATCACAGCCGGACCAGCCCGGGCCATGCGATATGAGGCTAATTTACCACCCCAGTTTTGGGCGGAAATGGAACACACTGCCACAACCTTGCACAACATTCTACCAGCCACGACAGGACCTAGGAAAGGAACCTCACCTTTTGAGCAATGTCTAGGCTACAAGCCAGCTATCCGACAACTTAAGCCTATAGGATGTTTAGGTGTAATGTACCTAGGAAAGCAGGTAGGCAAAGGCAACTATAGGGGAAAGCGTGTGATATTACTTGGATACGATGTATTTAAGGAACTATACCGAGTTTGGGATGGTTGAAAGGTCATCACAAATGTGCGTAATGTACGCTTTAATCACAATGTAGTTGGCAAGGATGCTCACCCACCCAGAGAAGTTAGATGGGACGACGAGGAATCTGAGGGGAGAGTAGTGACACCGTACAGCTAGAACAGCCGTTAGACGAACCCGAACTTAAAGATGAGGGGGAGTTAGACAAACATGAGGAGTTACAGGAAGAAAAAGACATTCACCGTCCAGATTCCGGTCTCCCATCAGAGTCAAAGGTAGAACTAGCTGACGACAAGGATGATGGGGCAACACCCGTCACATCGTTAGAGGCGCAAAGCCCCGAAGCAGACCACCCTAGTAGGAGGTACGTAGAGGGAGACGCGCCCACAAAGGGCCTTACTTGGGAGCAAAGTGACAAATTTACAACAGCTAAGATAGTGAGAGGGAAACGAGAAGCTAAGGTTAGGACACCAGTTACACAACCACCTCCGGAGAAGAAGGCAGCAGTTAAAGCAGCTACATTGACAGGAGAGAGAGTTAGTGTTCCGGGAGTAGCTTTCGGAGAAGAATGGGCAAAGGAAGAATATGGAGACAACTGGCAATCAGTTAAGACAGAAGGAAAAGCCTTAGAAACATGCGAGAAGGGAGAGAGACTTAAAGTCCGTAAGATGCCTAAGACCAGTCACTTTGTAGTCTTTGACGACGGTCAAGTAGAAAAGATGTTAGATAGCGAAATTAGAAAGTATCGGATAGATAGGATAAGACCCGTCGGAGAATTAGAGCATCCCAAGATGTCCGCAGAAAGTATCGTAGAGGATCAAACCACTGCGTTACTGTACCTGACATTGAAAGTACCAAAGACAATCGTAGATGAGGGATTAACCGCGAAAGAGTTGAAGTTGAAAGCCGGAATGGATAAAGAGATTGAAGCTCTGAAGTCTTTTAACACTTACACATGGGTAAGCCCCAAGGAAGCGAAAGAAAAAGGAGTAAAAGTAGTGAGACTGACGTGGGTACATAAAGTCAAGCTAGACGATAAAGGGACGTAAGTTCATTAAGTCAAGGTTAGCTTTACGGGGAGATATGCTAGAGCCAGGAGTTAGCTATAACCCAGATCAATTATTCGTGCCCTGTGCCGAGCATCGATCATTACTCTTTTTGTCTAAGCTTGCAGCATGGCATGGACATAAGCTATACGGTATAGACTTCAAAAATGCTTATTTAAATGCACGAATGCATGATCCTGTTTATGCTTATGCACCAGATGGGATAGACAGTGAAGAGCATGAAGGCATGATATGGAGAGTAGATGGAGCTCTGTATGGCGCGCCGCAAGCTGGTAGGAGATGGTATGAGATTTTAGCCCTTAAGTTAGAGGAATTAGGATTCAGGTTACTAGACTCTGATTTATGTATGTTCGTTGAAAGCCAATAAGAGATGCTATCATTGGTATTTTCCATGTAGATGATCTTATTTTCTCAGCTCCTAACGCACAAGCGTATGACCGTTTCGCTAGTAAACTAGAAAAGTTTTATCCTCTTAAGCGTTTGGGAGTGGCTAAAGAGTTCAAAGGGATAGAGATAGTTCAGGAAGGAGGACGCATTTTATTGCATCAGAAGAAGTATCAGAAACAGATTTTAAAGGATGTAGGATATGCCGATGTTAGACCAGTAAGTACTCCTAGTGCAGAACATGAGCCCGAACCTATGGGAGAAACAAGCGCTCTTAGAAAGCATTCAATTCCTAGTTTGGTAGGTAAACTTTGTTTCTAACTAAGATGACACGTCCAGATGCTGATCAAGCACTGAATCCAGCTAGCGTGATGCAAACAGTAAATCCAGGACTTGCTTATGCTTTACTAGGTAGAATCTTCAGATATCTGAAAAGTTCGTATCGCGGTATTGCATTTCACGGGTCTAAATCGTCACAAGAAGGAAGGACGTACCTCAAGATTACTTTATGGCCAGATGCTGCGCATAAGGTCTGTAAGAGAACCGGAAAGTCACGTACAGGTTATGTAGTGCTTTGGGGTGGAGACCCGGTAGCTTGGTTATCGAAACGACAGACTAGAATTGCACTAAGTTCTAATGACGCGGAAATTTTTGCAGCAGCAGAGTGCATACGAGAAGGATTTGCTATCAGACACATCACAGAAGAGTTAGGTATAGCACAGAAAGGGCCGATAGAGCTTTACGAAGATAACGCACAGACTATCTTAGCAGCAGAGAGGGGAATGTCAGGACCACGTACTAAACACTTACCCTTAGAACTGCATTTCATTCATCATGCACAGAGAGACTATGAGATTAAGTTCGTAAAGGTAGGAACTAAGAAACAAATAGCAGACGTACTAACCAAACATGTTCCTAAGGACCAATTCGAATATCTCGTTAGTAAATTTATGGTAACAGTTGATCCATAATTTTACATCTCAAGTCTGCAAACTCACGCAAAATACGCAAATTTACGCAAAGTCAACTCATGTTGTTGTTTTGTGAGTCCTCTTTGAAGTGTGCAGGAAGTGTTTTGCGCAGGTAGTTGAGCGGCATCTTTTGGCGTTGTCCCCGTTGAAGTAGAAGTCGAGCGGGAGAACGAAGCGCGTGGATTATCCACCATCGGTCGTTGATCGCGGCAAGAGCGGGAGAAGGACATCAGCCGACAGAGCGGAATTCGGCGGAAGTAGTTTTGTATTGGCGGAATGGCTAAATTAACTAATTATATTGGACTCATGGAGTCAATAATGTAATTCAGTTTACGTACTGATATGGTCATACTTTAAGGACCTACTGCTATTGTTTTAATCGTATCGAGATGCCATCGCGGCAAAGAAGCAAAGGCAGGCGGACTGGAACAGGAGTGACTATTTTTCAGTTTTGAGACTTAACTATTATTTCAGGTTGTCAAACCGATTTAACTATCACTTCAGTTTTTCAACCTGAAATAAGGGCCATTATCGCAATATGCAATAGTTATTAATTGTAGATGTATTGATTACATATAACTTGCATTATCAACATAGAACTAAGGGGGAGCGTTGGTAGGACAACTACGTTTTTACTTTTAGTAATTACTTTGTGACTGGTAAGTAATTTATTCGTATAGTCGAATGACCGTATAGTTCTAGTCAATAATTGTAACGGTCGTAACGGTCCATATTGGCATTTAGGATCGGACACTAATCATTGTGTAATAATTACAGTCGTGCAGACTTTATTTCAGTTTCATTATTACCTTTGAGTTTGACAGTTCTGCTATCTACGTGCGGATTAAAAGTGTCGATTGGTATCGTGGCTTCTAACGGAGTCTCTCAGCAAACCGGCGTCTAAGGTATTAGGTCCGTGAGTGACCGGGTATTTACCTAGTCAACGGCTTTACTACTGTCTCCTCTTCGTCCTCTTCGTCTCCCTCTTCCTTTGTAGGTGATTTGAAAGGTGCATCTGAAGTAGATTCAGGTCGTGCAGGTAGCTGTATAGGTTTGGCTAAGGGATGAGTCTCAAAGCCCGGAATTATGGAAAGGATGTCTGGGTGTGTGACACTTATAACTGATGTAAAGGTGTACTCAAACAACTCCGGGAGGCTCGACTACCAATGTTGCTTTCTCTGTGGGTAGAGAAGCGAGATGGAGTTAGGAAATGATTACTTATACTAGCGACTAGGTGGCAGCCTTCCGCACAGTCAACTTAGTGTGACTGGTGGTAGCCTTCCGCACACACCAGACTGGTGGTAGCCTTCCGCACACACACCAGATTTGAATATTTGGTGACGGCCTTCCGCACGTACACCTGTTTGTATTTTCGGTGGCAGCCTTGCGCACGCCCCGATAGTACGTAATAAGTGAATAAAGTCTACTAGACCTAACTTTCTCGCTACAAGGCTCTATAACCTGTGATACTAACTTAATAATCTGCCGTATACTTGCAGTGTCCTACAGTAGATACTTTATTGAGAAAAGGGCGCCAAGGGAACGGCCCGATTATATACTAGGCCGGACATACGTAATGGCTCTAACGACACACATTACATGTGCCGGCCCATACTGACTATCCGGTTAATTATATTAATAGGTCTAACAATATGTACTTATTTAGGAGAAGGGTCTAATTACGATTGTCTAATGCTTCCCCTTAATTAGACTCCCTACGAGTAAGTCCAGTTGCACCAGAAAAGGTAAAAGTAGACAGGTGCGGTTTGCGGAGAAGAGGAATCTTTTGCCGGTTCTGGTCGAAAAGAAGATTTCGGGTCCGGCAGAGCGGAGGTGTAATAGATGTAGTTAGAGAGATGTTTTGGCCCGCAGGGCATGTGTACCGGGGGGGGGGGGGGGGAGGCTAACGCCAACTCCGCGCTGCCGACCTTACCGCCAGGCGGCATCACCGTGCCCCCGGATAGCAGGTAAAAAGTATACTTTCAGTATCGTTTGTCCTGATTGGACATAATGCCATTTTATTGCTGGTCTGTTGCCGTTTTCTTTTTCTGCTTCACCAGGCTGAGCAGAAGTAATACAATCAGATATCATTCTCATCTTTTGACGACTGTGTTTGGTTGTATTAATATTACCGACTTTTCGGAGCTATCATGGAACTGTGCTTACGCTGGGTGCTTTACATTTGGAGTCCACATCACTAGGCTGATTGAGATTCTTTCTGCACTAGCATTGCCACACTGGCAACAGAACGAATTTTTACTAACTCCTGTCTCACACGGAGACGTCAGACAAAAACAAATACTCCAACACATAACCCTCGTAGCTCTTTTGCAAAACAAATAATTGATTGGACTCAAGCAGGTGTCTCGTACCCTCTAGCCCAATCCATATCTGTGTGCTCACAACGAGACATCAGATACAGACTCTCTGTCGTTCTTGCTGCTCTCACACAGAGACCAAGAAGAAGCTGAGGAGGTGGACAAAGGAGTAAAGGAACACACACAAATCACAAACAAGCATAGGGACAGTAGCACAACACTCTACCCTTCTCGTTTGTGCATTTATTTGCATCATTTCACACATACGTCAGAGTATTTTTGCAAATCTCTGATCGTTCTCAAAAAATAGGTCTGAGAACCTATCCGACTAAGTATCGACTTCTCAAGGAGAGCTTCTCTAGCTTTTCTATTACTATCTGTTTGTAGGTCCTAGTGCCTCATACCAGTTACAATATAGAAAAGGAGGAGGAGAAAGCAATTTGGGCAAGGAGAACAAAAAATCGGAGAAAGTCTCAAGGACTACTTCTCTCAAGCAAAACAAACATTCAAACATTGCAACATAGAGGAAAGAGAATCTCACTCTACCCTCTCTTTTATTTTCTCTCTTCATTAGTCATTCGACTGACAGAGAAACAGAACACAAACGAACAAAAACCAAACATAGGAGCTGACACTGTCCTCCTGTTACTTACTACTACAACAACATCTAATACGCCAACTGCACCCTTGACACTGGCATAGCGCCCGTTCATTCCAACAATGGACGAGGTGGCCCAGAGGTTCTCATCGTGAGAATATAACTACTATTCATTTCCGGTTATTCTATTTGAGGGATTACGTTTACCAGTCATTATTAAACCTAATCCTCATTCTAGAATAACTAGAACATACCTTTACCGTAGGTCAGTTACTTTTAGTTCTGTTAGCTGTAGCATTGTCATTAAAGTAGTTTTATTGAACATCGGAAGACCTTTACTGGTCTGAGCTTCGTGTATTAATAGAACTGAACTTCTGTGTTGCTAGTCAGGAGGTAATGGTATAGGTCACACCCCATCTACTCTAAGGTCAAACCTGGCTATTTACTATCTACCAAACAGAGACAGTTAGTCAGGAAGAACACAGACGACAAAGGACATTTGAGATGTCAAGGGAGAAGCACAAGGGGAGAACAGTGCGGGATCACGTTTGACCCCAAATTTTATGGTTTGCCTAAACAGATGGCGAAACGGTTTGAGTTTTCGCACTTCTGCAGACACCACGCAACTCAAGACCCTTTCTATCCCTTTGTAGACCTTAGTAGACCGGGAGAAGCAAGACCTGCAAAGTGAGGGAATTACCCAGACCAGCTAGGGCTAGAACGGAAAGCCGAGATTTACCTACACCAGTACGGAAACGTACAAGGGTACACTATGCTGAATCAGGAATGGGTTTATTACCCACCGGAGGAGTCGCGAGTTTCAGGTAATGCCGTCAGTAGAACTGAATGCCGTGACGCTTCAGTACGCGCAAAAAATCTGCTTAGTCCCCACCTCAGATCAGAAAAGTCAGAACAGACCGAACAGCCAGACTGACAAGTGCGCAGACAGACATGATGACAGACCAATACCTGAAAGTAACATCCCAGTATGTCCTATTCCAGAAAGGTCTTGTGATACATATTCTGTCAACACAGCACACACATCTGCTCACGAACAGAAACTTACTCCAGGCGGTCACTATATCACTAGTAAGGTATTCAGACAGGCAGGTCTAGTTGTAGTTGACGCACAAGCACGCCCCAATCCACATATATCACCCATCAACTTTCACACCTTACTACACCTAGCTGAAGTGATGACACAGGGATGTGAATGGACAGCAAACAGAGAGGTAGTGTGGGTAGCAGATGAACAGAAAGATGACTTTCTCACTGACATAATGAATGCGATAGAGGGAGTGCATGTGAAGTACAGAGTCACACGCACGAGTCCTTATAGTGTAGAGAGAGATCCTATACTCATGCATTCCACCCCACAAGAGAGAGCACGATTACCTGGTGTATCAAGTAGAAAAGATGTTAGATAGCGAAATTAAAAAATATCGGATAGATAGGATAAGACCCGTCGGAGAGCTAGAGCATCCCGAGATGTCCGCAGAAAGTATCGTAGAGGATCAAACCACTGCGTTACTGTACCTGACATTGAAGGTACCAAAGGCAATCGTAGATGAGGGATTAACCGCGAAAGAGTTGAAAGCAGGGATGGATAAAGAGATTGAAGCTCTAAAGTCTTTTAACACTTACACGTGGGTAAGCCCCAAGGAAGCGAAAGAAAAAGGAGTAAAAGTAGTGAGACTAACATGGGTACATGAAGTCAAACTAGACGAAAAAGGACGTAAGTTCATTAAGTCAAGGTTAGCTTTGCGGGGAGATATGCTAGAGCCAGGAGTAAGCTATAACCCAGATCAATTATTCGTGCCCTGTGCCGCGCATCGCTCATTACTCTTTTTGTCTAAGCTTGCAGCATGGCATGGACATAAGCTATACGGTATAGACTTCAAAAAATGCTTATCTAAATGCGCGAATGCATGATCCTGTTTATGCTTTGCCATGACTTAGTTTTACTTAAATAATTAAAAGGTCAGATCCGTCAGCTAGGTGTCAGAACTTCAGATTGACTTGAGTATGAAACAGAGTTTCATTCAGTGATAATGAAACAGACAAAGTGTAGTAACCGATCGCTAAACTGACCCCGTTCCTGTATGGGAGCATGCTCGTAATATATGTCTATTGCCTATACCGAACTGGGGTCGAACTGTTAAGTAAGGCATATGATTAGGCAAAAGGTACAAGGGATGTCAGTTTAGGGATGTGAAGCTGCTGGACTAATCAGACAGGTTAATACGTTGAAAGTAATTTGTCGTATATTGGAAATTGAATATGAAAAGTGGCAAAATATAGGTAATGATATGGAAAACATTATTTAGAGTCGATTCAATATCACGTTAATTACAATGATTAATATGTTAATTACAATGATTAATATTGCCTTTACTGATGTATTTATTACAGATATTAGGGAAATCCGAAACAATTAATATATGATAATATGATAATAACACTCCCCCCCGGACAATATATCCGTATGCGAATATAAAGAATGAACATTTGCGGTGGCGCAAGAGATACGGATGAAATAAAATAAGTCATGTATTAGTATGTTCATTAAGGGGAAAGCGTAATTATGATATGAAGTTTAACATTAGTGTGCATGAAATATGAGTGTGAAATGAATAAATAATTCATACTCTATTCTGACATATCAGGAATTAACAGGGATACGCTATAGAGCGAGTCGGATGATTGTCCCAAGTTATATTTAGACTGCTGAGGATTGCTGCAGTCGAACTTGCAGAAAGTTAGCATTATCAATTGCGATTGCTTTAACTAATTCAAGCCGAATTACTATTAGCTCAAATTCAAAGTGCCCGTTTACTGATTTGACTTTTTGCGTCCACTTAAATCGTTAATCGTAGAAGGCAGTCAATTGTCTTTGCGCTGCAATGTCTTTCGTCTGGGGCGCTTTTCAGTAAATCGGCCGAGCTCCGGCATGACGGTGTCCAAGCGAGGGATGCGCGGGGCCGCGTCTTCATCTGGCAACATGAACTGCTCAAGCGGGACGGTAAGCTGGTCGTTGAATGATCGATGGGCGGGCGCGGGGAGGGCCTTCGTGAAGATGTCGGCGCGGTTTTCGGTCGTCTTGATGTATCGCGGGGTAGGCGTCCTTCACGCACGGTTTCAACGATATAGTGATGCCGGAGGTCAAGATGACGGGCGCGCGGGCTACCCGTGCCGTTCGTTGATGAACTGATTGCGCCGCGGTTGTCGGCCATAAGCGGGGTAGGTAGGGCGATGGGAACCTGTAGCTCTGTGATGAGTAGATGTTGTAAGGCAATGGCTGTGCGTGCAGTGTTGGACATAGCCATTGTTTCTGAGATTTGGGTTGATGTCGCAACGGTAGACTGGCGCTTGCTCTCCCAATGCAAAGGAGCGGTGAGCTCGTGGAGGTCACCGCTACGTGAGCGTTTGGTGAACTTGCAACAGTCTAACGTCGCGTCAGCCCAATGAGATAGACGGAGCCTGGACATGTCTACGCTATACGGGAAAAACAAACCTCTTTCAGCATTACGGAAATAACGTAACATACGGGCTGCCATGCTGTATGCTGTGTTGGGTTCGTGATGTGAGTAAACAGATAGGTTGTTTGTAGCAAATTTAAAGATATGTCCGGGCGTGTTTGGGTTGAAAGCAAAGTGAATTCTCCCACAAGAGTTGGTAGAGTCCATTTGCGTAGATGTGCGTCATTGGACGCGGGGGTAGGTTCTATAGCTGTGGCTGGTGTAGGGACTGGATTTGCCTGTGCAAAACCGTGGTCTTCGAGTAGGCGCGTATATGAACGTTGATGGACGAGTAAACCCTTGGGGGTCCGTTTGAATTGGAGGCCGCAAAAGATTTTCGTCCGAGAGTGGACCGTGAAGGCCAATTTCTCTTCCGTAAGTCGTTTGCGTAAAACCTCTACTTGGGTTTGGTGTTGGTAGAAAGCGAGAACGTCATCGGTACGTAATAAAAGGATCCAAGGCAAGGTCTTGGGGTCCTTTAAGAACGGAGGTGGGAACGTTTTGGAACTGTTCTTTGAGAAGAACATGCAAGCCTCTATGGTTGATTGAGTATACCCAAGCTTGCGGAGCTTACGAACAACCTTGTCGCGCCAGCGTCTGCCAGCTTGGGGTGATCCATAAAGGGCTTTTAGGAGTTCCAAAATGTCGTCATCTGGACGTTCTGGATTACGAAAATCCTCGAAGTCGTCAGGGGGAATGGCGAAAACTGAGTCTATCATGTCAGCTTGACTGTAAGCTTGAGTAAAATCGATAAGATCGAAGTCAAGATTAAGGGCAGCTGAAAGTGAAAGAACGGTAAGTAATGCAATGTGGGAACAGACAGGAGCAGATTTATCGTAAGGCGAGTAATGTTTGTACGGGGACATTAGATTGCCGAACGCAACAAGTCTACTCTTATATTTCTGCTGACCTGTAGCTAGCTTCGTCTATCTTGACAGCATCAACAAATCCAGTGTGGATTGGTTTGATGTTGGCACGATAGGCGGTAGCTCAAGATACCCAAAGAAAACAACCAGCTTTGAACAAACCCTCTATTTCTCTTTTACGTGCTGCAACTACCTCAGGGAAAAGATGTATGTCTTTTTTGGGGATGTGTAGTGCACGAGTAAAGAAACAAAATGGTTCATCGTTTTCGTGTGGTTTGTACATGTCAGCAAGGGTAGAACTACTGACTCCAAGGTGAACAGCAACAGGTTCAACATCGCATTCATCAGAGGAAAGCAGAGATCCATCAAGGGCAAGACGACCAGAGTGGGTCCTGTGTTCTGATGGTGTTTGCTTTCTCTCTCTGGGTGATGATATGATGTTGGATGATGAAATGGAGCTGTTTATGTCTCGTGGTGCGAGTGAGGATGCATGTGAGAGCAAAGGTGGGCCTAGCCGATGGGAAGCGGCGAGTCTCGAGCCAATGGAACTTGCAGCAAAACGCAGCGAACGACTGACTAGGGGCCTAGCAGCTCCATGTAGGTAAAGCTGAGAATGCGAGGCGGGGCGTTGAACGCGTGCATTCGTCTGAACTTCGACGGGAGGCGGGGGACCGAGTTGTGGTGGAGCAGGCGGTGGTTGAGGAGGCTGGGGTCGGTCGTGCGAGAACGGAAAAGGTTCATGGCCGTTATCTTCGTCGTCGGAGTCCTCCATTGGATCGGAAGGTGGCGACGGAGGTGACGGTTGGACGACGTGATCCGTTTCCGGACTTTGTACCTTTTCTACCAATTGGATCGGATTGGTGGGCCATCAAACTCCCAAGGACGTTGCAGAACTCTGGCGTTGTAGCCTCTCTGCCAGACGTCAAACTTTATGTTGCGAGCCTCTATTATTTTTCGTGCACCGTGTAGCAAAACCCGGTAAGTTCGGCGAAAAATGTTGAAGCTGGTGAGGACACCTGGTTTTGCCATGGGACGTTGTTGTGCTTTCTGAAATCGAACAAAGGCGAGGCAACCAACCGGACGGAGGAAATCAAGGGAAAAAACGCGTTTGAGTCTTATCTCATACGGGGATTTGCCTTTGAACGGTTTGTTTGGGCTTGGAGTGATCATACGGATAGCATGTTCTGCTCGTTCTGCCTCTTCCCACAAAGCGAATGGGAACTTTGCATTTATCATTATTGCCTGTGCCCGTCGTGTGCCTGTTTGAAAGTCTCGTTCGGCACCGGAATTGGAACGTGGCTCACCAGGGGTGGTGTGTTTCAAATGATGATGCCTTTGTTGTTACAGTGCTCAACAAACGTAGATGCAATAAACTCACCGTCAAGCCTGATCTGTTTGATCTTCACGCCGGTCTGGCGTTGGAAGAAGGCAAACACTTTGATCACCCACGGTACATAAAGTTGAGCCTCTCGGGTAGGGAAATAAAGCTTGAAAGAAAAACGAGCTTTCACTTCCTTTACCAGTAGGATGTACCGGTTCCCTTGGAGTGAAAGTTGGGACTTGGACTTAAAGTCCACGCAGAATGCCTCAAAAAGTTTGAACTGGGTATCGAGGGATTCATTGTCCACGTAGAAGGGCAGCTTCGTTGGGGAAGCTAGGGAGCATGAGTGGCAAAGATGTGCTAATTTGCGACGCCAAAGGGGGTCACTAATTTTTCGGTTGAGAGCATATGAGATTTGCTCCATGGGTCCTTCCATGCCATGACCACTGAGCCTGTGTGCCTCCAATGCTGTCATAGTTCCCTTAGTTGCTCTCGGGTTGAGAGAGAAGTTGACAACGGCCTTGTGTTGTTTGTGGCAGATGGGAAAAACCGGCGATAGGGTTCAAGGGGGATATCGTCAGGTGTGTCGGATCGATATAGCAGGTTTGGCATCATCCTGCCTCTTATCTTGATCATTGCGGGTTCTATCACTATGGGGTGGTGCAAAACAAATGCTTGGTTGTTTTGAAAGATAGTTGCGTGGCCATGTTTGTTATCTAGGATGCCGGGAGATACCAAAGAGTAGGGCGTCTGATCCACCACCAAGGAGTCGGGAAGAAGAAAACTGGAAGCTTCTCCCTGGCCAGGTACCGTTTGTCAATGGAACGTAGCCTTTTTCCTAATCTTTATCGTCTCTGGTGAGATACCGGACCGATGAGCGGTTGGGCCAGCAGAAACGTTGGCGATTGAAGAATTGGGATTGACGATGGTACGGTTCGTGCCTGTGTCGAAAACGGTGTGGACAGTGGGAGTAAGTGCGTAAAGACATTGAGGGTCTTTAGCAATGGGCTCGCACTGCCTTGCTGTCGACTGCTTGTTGGTCGGGATCATAGCTCACGAGGGTAAAGGGCTTGATCAAACGAAATGGGTCCTGTCTTATACGCTCGTTAAGGTCAATGTTTCCTTGTAGAAGGATACGATTGGCCTTAACGGGGTCATAAGTAGGAAAACCGGCAAGACGCCGAAACATACCACGAACTTTCTCAGCTTGAATGGACAGCGGGCGTTTCGCAGCAATGCGAAGGGATTGTATCCGGTTGGTATTATTTCGTATCGGAGCAAACGCTGATAGGCGAACAGAGCGAATCGGTAGTTAACGCTACCAATTCCACATCCGGGGAGCACATCCTTCGCAATTGGGTCGCGAAGATCGGCGTTGGCTGGGGTTCTTGCGTAGTAACAGAAACGGTAGTGGGCAGCATAATCGCCGACTTGACACTGTTCCAGCGTCTGCCAGCTTGGGGTGATCCATAAAGGGCTTTTAGGAGTTCCAAAATGTCGTCATCTGGACGTTCTGGATTACGAAAATCCTCGAAGTCGTCAGGGGGAATGGCGAAAACTGAGTCTATCATGTCAGCTTGACTGTAAGCTTGAGTAAAATCGATAAGATCGAAGTCAAGATTAAGGGCAGCTGAAAGTGAAAGAACGGTAAGTAATGCAATGTGGGAACAGACAGGAGCAGATTTATCGTAAGGCGAGTAATGTTTGTACGGGGACATTAGATTGCCGAACACAACAAGTCTACTCTTATATTTCTGCTGACCTGTAGCTAGCTTCGTCTATCTTGACAGCATCAACAAATCCAGTGTGGATTGGTTTGATGTTGGCACGATAGGCGGTAGCTCAAGATACCCAAAGAAAACAACCAGCTTTGAACAAACCCTCTATTTCTCTTTTACGTGCTGCAACTACCTCAGGGAAAAGATGTATGTCTTTTTTGGGGATGTGTAGTGCACGAGTAAAGAAACAAAATGGTTCATCGTTTTCGTGTGGTTTGTACATGTCAGCAAGGGTAGAACTACTGACTCCAAGGTGAACAGCAACAGGTTCAACATCGCATTCATCAGAGGAAAGCAGAGATCCATCAAGGGCAAGACGACCAGAGTGGGTCCTGTGTTCTGATGGTGTTTGCTTTCTCTCTCTGGGTGATGATATGATGTTGGATGATGAAATGGAGCTGTTTATGTCTCGTGGTGCGAGTGAGGATGCATGTGAGAGCAAAGGTGGGCCTAGCCGATGGGAAGCGGCGAGTCTCGAGCCAATGGAACTTGCAGCAAAACGCAGCGAACGACTGACTAGGGGCCTAGCAGCTCCATGTAGGTAAAGCTGAGAATGCGAGGCGGGGCGTTGAACGCGTGCATTCGTCTGAACTTCGACGGGAGGCGGGGGACCGAGTTGTGGTGGAGCAGGCGGTGGTTGAGGAGGCTGGGGTCGGTCGTGCGAGAACGGAAAAGGTTCATGGCCGTTATCTTCGTCGTCGGAGTCCTCCATTGGATCGGAAGGTGGCGACGGAGGTGACGGTTGGACGACGTGATCCGTTTCCGGACTGTGTACCTTTTCTACCAATTGGATCGGATTGGTGGGCCATCAAACTCCCAAGGACGTTGCAGAACTCTGGCGTTGTAGCCTCTCTGCCAGACGTCAAACTTTATGTTGCGAGCCTCTATTATTTTTCGTGCACCGTGTAGCAAAACCCGGTAAGTTCGGCGAAAAATGTTGAAGCTGGTGAGGACACCTGGTTTTGCCATGGGACGTTGTTGTGCTTTCTGAAATCGAACAAAGGCGAGGCAACCAACCGGACGGAGGAAATCAAGGGAAAAAACGCGTTTGAGTCTTATCTCATACGGGGATTTGCCTTTGAACGGTTTGTTTGGGCTTGGAGTGATCATACGGATAGCATGTTATGCTCGTTCTGCCTCTTCCCACAAAGCGAATGGGAACTTTGCATTTATCATTATTGCCTGTGCCCGTCGTGTGCCTGTTTGAAAGTCTCGTTCGGCACCGGAATTGGAACGTGGCTCACCAGGGGTGGTGTGTTTCAAATGATGATGCCTTTGTTGTTACAGTGCTCAACAAACGTAGATGCAATAAACTCACCGTCAAGCCTGATCTGTTTGATCTTCACGCCGGTCTGGCGTTGGAAGAAGGCAAACACTTTGATCACCCACGGTACATAAAGTTGAGCCTCTCGGGTAGGGAAATAAAGCTTGAAAGAAAAACGAGCTTTCACTTCCTTTACCAGTAGGATGTACCGGTTCCCTTGGAGTGAAAGTTGGGACTTGGACTTAAAGTCCACGCAGAATGCCTCAAAAAGTTTGAACTGGGTATCGAGGGATTCATTGTCCACGTAGAAGGGCAGCTTCGTTGGGGAAGCTAGGGAGCATGAGTGGCAAAGATGTGCTAATTTGCGACGCCAAAGGGGGTCACTAATTTTTCGGTTGAGAGCATATGAGATTTGCTCCATGGGTCCTTCCATGCCATGACCACTGAGCCTGTGTGCCTCCAATGCTGTCATAGTTCCCTTAGTTGCTCTCGGGTTGAGAGAGAAGTTGACAACGGCCTTGTGTTGTTTGTGGCAGATGGGAAAAACCGGCGATAAGGGTCAAGGGGGATATCGTCAGGTGTGTCGGATCGATATAGCAGGTTTGGCATCATCCTGCCTCTTATCTTGATCATTGCGGGTTCTATCACTATGGGGTGGTGCAAAACAAATGCTTGGTTGTTTTGAAAGATAGTTGCGTGGCCATGTTTGTTATCTAGGATGCCGGGAGATACCAAAGAGTAGGGCGTCTGATCCACCACCAAGGAGTCGGGAAGAAGAAAACTGGAAGCTTCTCCCTGGCCAGGTACCGTTTGCCAATGGAACGTAGCCTTTTTCCTAATCTTTATCGTCTCTGGTGAGATACCGGACCGATGAGCGGTTGGGCCAGCAGAAACGTTGGCGATTGAAGAATTGGGATTGACGATGGTACGGTTCGTGCCTGTGTCGAAAACGGTGTGGACAGTGGGAGTAAGTGCGTAAAGACATTGAGGGTCTTTAGCAATGGGCTCGCACTGCCTTGCTGTCGACTGCTTGTTGGTCGGGATCATAGCTCACGAGGGTAAAGGGCTTGATCAAACGAAATGGGTCCTGTCTTATACGCTCGTTAAGGTCAATGTTTCCTTGTAGAAGGATACGATTGGCCTTAACGGGGTCATAAGTAGGAAAACCGGCAAGACGCCGAAACATACCACGAACTTTCTCAGCTTGAATGGACAGCGGGCGTTTCGCAGCAATGCGAAGGGATTGTATCCGGTTGGTATTATTTCGTATCGGAGCAAACGCTGATAGGCGAACAGAGCGAATCGGTAGTTAACGCTACCAATTCCACATCCGGGGAGCACATCCTTCGCAATTGGGTCGCGAAGATCGGCGTTGGCTGGGGTTCTTGCGTAGTAACAGAAACGGTAGTGGGCAGCATAATCGCCGACTTGACACTGTTCCAGCGTCTGCCAGCTTGGGGTGATCCATAAAGGGCTTTTAGGAGTTCCAAAATGTCGTCATCTGGACGTTCTGGATTACGAAAATCCTCGAAGTCGTCAGGGGGAATGGCGAAAACTGAGTCTATCATGTCAGCTTGACTGTAAGCTTGAGTAAAATCGATAAGATCGAAGTCAAGATTAAGGGCAGCTGAAAGTGAAAGAACGGTAAGTAATGCAATGTGGGAACAGACAGGAGCAGATTTATCGTAAGGCGAGTAATGTTTGTACGGGGACATTAGATTGCCGAACACAACAAGTCTACTCTTATATTTCTGCTGACCTGTAGCTAGCTTCGTCTATCTTGACAGCATCAACAAATCCAGTGTGGATTGGTTTGATGTTGGCACGATAGGCGGTAGCTCAAGATACCCAAAGAAAACAACCAGCTTTGAACAAACCCTCTATTTCTCTTTTACGTGCTGCAACTACCTCAGGGAAAAGATGTATGTCTTTTTTGGGGATGTGTAGTGCACGAGTAAAGAAACAAAATGGTTCATCGTTTTCGTGTGGTTTGTACATGTCAGCAAGGGTAGAACTACTGACTCCAAGGTGAACAGCAACAGGTTCAACATCGCATTCATCAGAGGAAAGCAGAGATCCATCAAGGGCAAGACGACCAGAGTGGGTCCTGTGTTCTGATGGTGTTTGCTTTCTCTCTCTGGGTGATGATATGATGTTGGATGATGAAATGGAGCTGTTTATGTCTCGTGGTGCGAGTGAGGATGCATGTGAGAGCAAAGGTGGGCCTAGCCGATGGGAAGCGGCGAGTCTCGAGCCAATGGAACTTGCAGCAAAACGCAGCGAACGACTGACTAGGGGCCTAGCAGCTCCATGTAGGTAAAGCTGAGAATGCGAGGCGGGGCGTTGAACGCGTGCATTCGTCTGAACTTCGACGGGAGGCGGGGGACCGAGTTGTGGTGGAGCAGGCGGTGGTTGAGGAGGCTGGGGTCGGTCGTGCGAGAACGGAAAAGGTTCATGGCCGTTATCTTCGTCGTCGGAGTCCTCCATTGGATCGGAAGGTGGCGACGGAGGTGACGGTTGGACGACGTGATCCGTTTCCGGACTGTGTACCTTTTCTACCAATTGGATCGGATTGGTGGGCCATCAAACTCCCAAGGACGTTGCAGAACTCTGGCGTTGTAGCCTCTCTGCCAGACGTCAAACTTTATGTTGCGAGCCTCTATTATTTTTCGTGCACCGTGTAGCAAAACCCGGTAAGTTCGGCGAAAAATGTTGAAGCTGGTGAGGACACCTGGTTTTGCCATGGGACGTTGTTGTGCTTTCTGAAATCGAACAAAGGCGAGGCAACCAACCGGACGGAGGAAATCAAGGGAAAAAACGCGTTTGAGTCTTATCTCATACGGGGATTTGCCTTTGAACGGTTTGTTTGGGCTTGGAGTGATCATACGGATAGCATGTTCTGCTCGTTCTGCCTCTTCCCACAAAGCGAATGGGAACTTTGCATTTATCATTATTGCCTGTGCCCGTCGTGTGCCTGTTTGAAAGTCTCGTTCGGCACCGGAATTGGAACGTGGCTCACCAGGGGTGGTGTGTTTCAAATGATGATGCCTTTGTTGTTACAGTGCTCAACAAACGTAAATGCAATAAACTCACCGTCAAGCCTGATCTGTTTGATCTTCACGCCGGTCTGGCGTTGGAAGAAGGCAAACACTTTGATCACCCACGGTACATAAAGTTGAGCCTCTCGGGTAGGGAAATAAAGCTTGAAAGAAAAACGAGCTTTCACTTCCTTTACCAGTAGGATGTACCGGTTCCCTTGGAGTGAAAGTTGGGACTTGGACTTAAAGTCCACGCAGAATGCCTCAAAAAGTTTGAACTGGGTATCGAGGGATTCATTGTCCACGTAGAAGGGCAGCTTCTTTGGGGAAGCTAGGGAGCATGAGTGGCAAAGATGTGCTAATTTGCGACGCCAAAGGGGGTCACTAATTTTTCGGTTGAGAGCATATGACATTTGCTCCATGGGTCCTTCCATGCCATGACCACTGAGCCTGTGTGCCTCCAATGCTGTCATAGTTCCCTCAGTTGCTCTCGGGTTGAGAGAGAAGTTGACAACGGCCTTGTGTTGTTTGTGGCAGATGGGAAAAACCGGCGATAGGGGTCAAGGGGGATATCGTCAGGTGTGTCGGATCGATATAGCAGGTTTGGCATCATCCTGCCTCTTATCTTGATCATTGCGGGTTCTATCACTATGGGGTGGTGCAAAACAAATGCTTGGTTGTTTTGAAAGATAGTTGCGTGGCCATGTTTGTTATCTAGGATGCCGGGAGATACCAAAGAGTAGGGCGTCTGATCCACCACCAAGGAGTCGGGAAGAAGAAAACTGGAAGCTTCTCCCTGGCCAGGTACCGTTTGTCAATGGAACGTAGCCTTTTTCCTAATCTTTATCGTCTCTGGTGAGATACCGGACCGATGAGCGGTTGGGCCAGCAGAAACGTTGGCGATTGAAGAATTGGGATTGACGATGGTACGGTTCGTGCCTGTGTCGAAAACGGTGTGGACAGTGGGAGTAAGTGCGTAAAGACATTGAGGGTCTTTAGCAATGGGCTCGCACTGCCTTGCTGTCGACTGCTTGTTGGTCGGGATCATAGCTCACGAGGGTAAAGGGCTTGATCAAACGAAATGGGTCCTGTCTTATACGCTCGTTAAGGTCAATGTTTCCTTGTAGAAGGATACGATTGGCCTTAACGGGGTCATAAGTAGGAAAACCGGCAAGACGCCGAAACATACCACGAACTTTCTCAGCTTGAATGGACAGCGGGCGTTTCGCAGCAATGCGAAGGGATTGTATCCGGTTGGTATTATTTCGTATCGGAGCAAACGCTGATAGGCGAACAGAGCGAATCGGTAGTTAACGCTACCAATTCCACATCCGGGGAGCACATCCTTCGCATTTGGGTCGCGAAGATCGGCGTTGGCTGGGGTTCTTGCGTAGTAACAGAAACGGTAGTGGGCAGCATAATCGCCGACTTGACACTGTTCCAGCGTCTGCCAGCTTGGGGTGATCCATAAAGGGCTTTTAGGAGTTCCAAAATGTCGTCATCTGGACGTTCTGGATTACGAAAATCCTCGAAGTCGTCAAGGGGAATGGCGAAAACTGAGTCTATCATGTCAGCTTGACTGTAAGCTTGAGTAAAATCGATAAGATCGAAGTCAAGATTAAGGGCAGCTGAAAGTGAAAGAACGGTAAGTAATGCAATGTGGGAACAGACAGGAGCAGATTTATCGTAAGGCGAGTAATGTTTGTACGGGGACATTAGATTGCCGAACACAACAAGTCTACTCTTATATTTCTGCTGACCTGTAGCTAGCTTCGTCTATCTTGACAGCATCAACAAATCCAGTGTGGATTGGTTTGATGTTGGCACGATAGGCGGTAGCTCAAGATACCCAAAGAAAACAACCAGCTTTGAACAAACCCTCTATTTCTCTTTTACGTGCTGCAACTACCTCAGGGAAAAGATGTATGTCTTTTTTGGGGATGTGTAGTGCACGAGTAAAGAAACAAAATGGTTCATCGTTTTCGTGTGGTTTGTACATGTCAGCAAGGGTAGAACTACTGACTCCAAGGTGAACAGCAACAGGTTCAACATCGCATTCATCAGAGGAAAGCAGAGATCCATCAAGGGCAAGACGACCAGAGTGGGTCCTGTGTTCTGATGGTGTTTGCTTTCTCTCTCTGGGTGATGATATGATGTTGGATGATGAAATGGAGCTGTTTATGTCTCGTGGTGCGAGTGAGGATGCATGTGAGAGCAAAGGTGGGCCTAGCCGATGGGAAGCGGCGAGTCTCGAGCCAATGGAACTTGCAGCAAAACGCAGCGAACGACTGACTAGGGGCCTAGCAGCTCCATGTAGGTAAAGCTGAGAATGCGAGGCGGGGCGTTGAACGCGTGCATTCGTCTGAACTTCGACGGGAGGCGGGGGACCGAGTTGTGGTGGAGCAGGCGGTGGTTGAGGAGGCTGGGGTCGGTCGTGCGAGAACGGAAAAGGTTCATGGCCGTTATCTTCGTCGTCGGAGTCCTCCATTGGATCGGAAGGTGGCGACGGAGGTGACGGTTGGACGACGTGATCCGTTTCCGGACTGTGTACCTTTTCTACCAATTGGATCGGATTGGTGGGCCATCAAACTCCCAAGGACGTTGCAGAACTCTGGCGTTGTAGCCTCTCTGCCAGACGTCAAACTTTATGTTGCGAGCCTCTATTATTTTTCGTGCACCGTGTAGCAAAACCCGGTAAGTTCGGCGAAAAATGTTGAAGCTGGTGAGGACACCTGGTTTTGCCATGGGACGTTGTTGTGCTTTCTGAAATCGAACAAAGGCGAGGCAACCAACCGGACGGAGGAAATCAAGGGAAAAAACGCGTTTGAGTCTTATCTCATACGGGGATTTGCCTTTGAACGGTTTGTTTGGGCTTGGAGTGATCATACGGATAGCATGTTCTGCTCGTTCTGCCTCTTCCCACAAAGCGAATGGGAACTTTGCATTTATCATTATTGCCTGTGCCCGTCGTGTGCCTGTTTGAAAGTCTCGTTCGGCACCGGAATTGGAACGTGGCTCACCAGGGGTGGTGTGTTTCAAATGATGATGCCTTTGTTGTTACAGTGCTCAACAAACGTAGATGCAATAAACTCACCGTCAAGCCTGATCTGTTTGATCTTCACGCCGGTCTGGCGTTGGAAGAAGGCAAACACTTTGATCACCCACGGTACATAAAGTTGAGCCTCTCGGGTAGGGAAATAAAGCTTGAAAGAAAAACGAGCTTTCACTTCCTTTACCAGTAGGATGTACCGGTTCCCTTGGAGTGAAAGTTGGGACTTGGACTTAAAGTCCACGCAGAATGCCTCAAAAAGTTTGAACTGGGTATCGAGGGATTCATTGTCCACGTAGAAGGGCAGCTTCTTTGGGGAAGCTAGGGAGCATGAGTGGCAAAGATGTGCTAATTTGCGACGCCAAAGGGGGTCACTAATTTTTCGGTTGAGAGCATATGAGATTTGCTCCATGGGTCCTTCCATGCCATGACCACTGAGCCTGTGTGCCTCCAATGCTGTCATAGTTCCCTTAGTTGCTCTCGGGTTGAGAGAGAAGTTGACAACGGCCTTGTGTTGTTTGTGGCAGATGGGAAAAACCGGCGATAAGGGTCAAGGGGGATATCGTCAGGTGTGTCGGATCGATATAGCAGGTTTGGCATCATCCTGCCTCTTATCTTGATCATTGCGGGTTCTATCACTATGGGGTGATGCAAAACAAATGCTTGGTTGTTTTGAAAGATAGTTGCGTGGCCATGTTTGTTATCTAGGATGCCGGGAGATACCAAAGAGTAGGGCGTCTGATCCACCACCAAGGAGTCGGGAAGAAGAAAACTGGAAGCTTCTCCCTGGCCAGGTACCGTTTGTCAATGGAACGTAGCCTTTTTCCTAATCTTTATCGTCTCTGGTGAGATACCGGACCGATGAGCGGTTGGGCCAGCAGAAACGTTGGCGATTGAAGAATTGGGATTGACGATGGTACGGTTCGTGCCTGTGTCGAAAACGGTGTGGACAGTGGGAGTAAGTGCGTAAAGACATTGAGGGTCTTTAGCAATGGGCTCGCACTGCCTTGCTGTCGACTGCTTGTTGGTCGGGATCATAGCTCACGAGGGTAAAGGGCTTGATCAAACGAAATGGGTCCTGTCTTATACGCTCGTTAAGGTCAATGTTTCCTTGTAGAAGGATACGATTGGCCTTAACGGGGTCATAAGTAGGAAAACCGGCAAGACGCCGAAACATACCACGAACTTTCTCAGCTTGAATGGACAGCGGGCGTTTCGCAGCAATGCGAAGGGATTGTATCCGGTTGGTATTATTTCGTATCGGAGCAAACGCTGATAGGCGAACAGAGCGAATCGGTAGTTAACGCTACCAATTCCACATCCGGGGAGCACATCCTTCGCAATTGGGTCGCGAAGATCGGCGTTGGCTGGGGTTCTTGCGTAGTAACAGAAACGGTAGTGGGCAGCATAATCGCCGACTTGACACTGTTGGTTGCAGTACTTAACCCATGAGCAACCACTACATGCCTTGAGTTTGTGCTTCTTTGTCTCCTCTTTGTCGCAGAACTCACAGAAAAATGTAGGTCGAGGGGGACATGCAGGCAAACCAATGGGTAACATACCGTTGTGCTGATAAAGGACGCAAGAGTTGCAAAAGTTGGGAGTTCCACTCTGCCATCCGGCCGGCAAAATGTTGAAACGAAACCTGATAGACCAGCAGTCCATCTCTGCGTACTTAGCATGGTTGAATGCGTGATGGACATGTCCTGCGTAAAAGCTGGGTGCGTCCGGGAAGATGGGGTGGGACTCAGATGATTCGAGGAGGGACTCCGGGTTTCGCAAGTCCGGGGGAATCTTCTTTGAACAACGGGTTGGGGGAACATGCCAAGGATCTCCGGAAAGCTTTTTGCCCCCACGGCCAACAGGCGTGAGGTCTTCCTCAGCAAGCCACTCGAGTTTGGGCTTTAGGGGAATAAGCTTTGCGTTAGGATACCAGGGGTCTTCCCTTGGGAATACATAAGACTTTGGGGCGTCCACCCTCCACTCCGGTGGCCAATGTAGAGGTGGGACCGGGAAGCCTTGGGGCTCACCTATTTTCCGGTACAGGCGTTGGATGTAAACGAAAACATTGAGTTTCGTTTGAAAATCATTCTCGTCCAATTGTGGCCTGCAGGTTGGATCGTTGATGAAGTCCTGGTGCGGGTTGACCACTCCGAACGCAGAAGGAAGCGGGTCTTCTGGGTCGTAGCTGGACGAGAAACGCGTAGAGCCGGATCGCACGGAAGCGGGACTTGTTGGCCTGTCGGGGTGATCGGCTCCTGTTGCTGTTTCTACGAGCTCTTCCATCGGAGTGGCGCCAGGACTTGAGGACAATGATGAAGAGGCGGCTAGTGGTTGGGCAAGTCTTTCGGTTGCGACGGATGCAGAAGATTCAGATGACGATGATGAGGCGGCGGGAGAAGCCGGGGGTACAGAATGCGACGTTGTAACCCCAGGCATGGTGTTGGGAGGTAGCCTCTCCTCATTTGCGAAGTGAAGTAAGAGTTCCTTCATGTCCTCTTCTTCTTGTTGCTTCAACTCTTCTCTGTATTATCGTTGCAATTCTTCTGCTTCGTCTTCCATTAGACCACACCAACCGTCATCGTCTTTAATGACGTCTTGTGTGGTCTCCCCCTCAATGTGTTCTTCGATCTCTTCCGCGAAGTGCACCCGGTTCCGGGTAGGTGAACGGCCTCTGTCGTTTTGGCTACGTCGAGGTGGGCCGGGACTACAGGAATGGGATGGGCTTCTAGACCGCTCTTAGAACGGTGAGGATTGGGAACGTGAACGACTACGTGCGTTGCCGTAAATCTTGCGTCGGATTGGGCAGTCGTAGGGTCGATGCCATGGAAATTGAGCGCAAGACTTTTGAGGTGGCGGCAAGGGCACGCACTTGTTTTGACAGTCTCTAACCTTATGGGGACCGCGACAGCTGTGACACTTTACGGTTGTCTTCTCTCGGTTGTCGCGGGCATAAAACAAAGGTGTCTTTTTATCCTCTGAGATAGAAAGATTGCCTAAGTTTTTTGATAGCTTGTCAGCTTGCGTCAATGATTTGACGTAACTACAAAGCTCTCTAAAGGTTGGTCTGTCAACGTCATTGACTGGGGTGTAATAACGCTGGGCAACTTTGGAACCGATAGTTGTGTGTTTGGCGTTGTTGAGCTTCAAGATAAGCTCATTACATTTATGCCCTTCGTCAAAGTGTTGTGTTAGAGCGATTCTTTCTAGTCTCCATTTGAATAGATTGATCCATTTCTCTATGCCAGTGAGCCACATGTTGTGCCTGCAGTTGGGCAGTACTGAGAGTGCCCATTCGACCAAATTCAGCAATAAGGGCAGACCACATCTCATGTGGCTCCCTACCGGCAGATCGGATAGCAACCATTGCAGGGTGTCCAGCTACAGCTTCAGCTATGATAGATCTCGTCTTCACAGTCAGTTTTATGCGTGTCAGTGGGTCAAAACAGTTTTGCAGTTGTTCAAAGGTGGGGTTAGCAGGCAGACCGAAAACAGCTAGACGCATGTCAGCAAAGGGGTCCACGGCAGGTGGAGCAGGGGCAGCTTCAGGGGTAATGATGAGCTTCAGCTCGGCAGTAGTCAGGGGCGAGTTGTGGTCGCGCAAAAAAAATCAGAAACCTTGGGTCCACGCCTTCGCAGAACTGTAGAGTAGACCAGCGGAAGTTGTCGAACTCATACGCATGCTCGATGCTCCTCGTAACTTGAGTTGGAAGGCGGAAACTTTAAGCGTAAGCTTAGTAATGGCTGGCTCATGACCTGCCATGACTTAGTTTTACTTAAATAATTAAAAGGTCAGATCCGTCAGCTAGGTGTCAGAACTTCAGATTGACTTGAGTACCTGAAACAGAGTTTCATTCAGTGATAATGAAACAGACAAGGTGTAGTAACCGATCGCTAAACTGACCCCGTGCCTGTATGGGAGCGTGCTCGTAATATACGTCTATTGCCTATACCGAACTGGGGTCGAACTGTTAAGTAAGACGTATGATTAGGCAAAAGGTACAAGGGATGTCAGTTTAGGGATGTGAAGCTGCTGGACTAATCAGACCGGTTAATACGTTGAAAGTAATTTGTCGTATATTGGAAATTGAATATAAAAAGTGGCAAAATATAGGTAATGATATGGAAAACATTATTCAGAGTCGATTCAATATCACGTTAATTACAATGATTAATATGTTAATTACAATGATTAATATTACCGTTACTGATGTATTTATTACAGATATTAGGGAAATCCGAAGCAATTAATATACGAGAATATGATAATAACATGCTTATGCACCCGATGGGATAGACAGTGAAGAGCATGAAAGCATGATATGGAGAGTAGATGGAGCTCTGTATGGCGCGCCGCAAGCTGATAGGAGATGGTATGAGATCTTAGCCCTTAAGTTAGAGGAATTAGGATTCAGGTTACTAGACTCTGATTTATGTATGTTCGTTGAAAGCCAATAAGAGATGCTATCATTGGTATTTTCCATGTAGATGATCTTATTTTCTCAGCTCCTAACGCACAAGCGTATGACCGTTTCGCTAGTAAACTAGAAAAGTTTTATCCTCTTAAGCGTTTGGGAGTGGCTAAAGAGTTCAAAGGGATAGAGATAGTTCAGGAAGGAGGACGCATTTTATTGCATCAGAAGAAGTATCAGAAACAGATTTTAAAGGATGTAGGATATGCCGATGTTAGACCAGTAAGTACTCCTAGTGCAGAACATGAGCCCGAACCTATGGGAGAAACAAGCGCTCTTGGAAAGCATTCAATTCCTAGTTTGGTAGGTAAACTTTTGTTTCTAACTAAGATGACACGTCCAGATGCTGATGAAGCACTGAATCCATCTAGCGTGATGCAAACAGTAAATCCAGGACTTGCTTATGCTTTACTAGGTAGAATCTTCAGATATCTGAAAAGTTCGTATCGCGGTATTGCATTTCACGGGTCTAAATCGTCACAAGAAGGAAGGACGTACCTCAAGATTACTTTATGGCCAGATGCAGCGCATAAGGTCTGTAAGAGAACCGGAAAGTCACGTACAGGTTATGTAGTGCTTTGGGGTGGAGACCCGGTAGCTTGGTTATCGAAACGACAGACTAGAATTGCACTAAGTTCTAATGACGCGGAAATTTTTGCAGCAGCAGAGTGCATACGAGAAGGATTTGCTATCAGACACATCACAGAAGAGTTAGGTATAGCACAGAAAGGGCCGATAGAGCTTTACGAAGATAACGCACAGACTATCTTAGCAGCAGAGAGGGGAATGTCAGGACCACGTACTAAACACTTACCCTTAGAACTGCATTTCATTCATCATGCACAGAGAGACTATGAGATTAAGTTCGTAAAGGTAGGAACTAAGAAACAAATAGCAGACGTACTAACCAAACATGTTCCTAAGGACCAATTCGAATATCTCGTTAGTAAATTTATGGTAACAGTTGATCCATAATTTTACATCTCAAGTCTGCAAACTCACGCAAAATACGCAAATTTACGCAAAGTCAACTCATGTTGTTGTTTTGTGAGTCCTCTTTGAAGTGTGCAGGAAGTGTTTTGCGCAGGTAGTTGAGCGGCATCTTTTGGCGTTGTCCCCGTTGAAGTAGAAGTCGAGCGGGAGAACGAAGCGCGTGGATCATCCACCATCGGTCGTTGATCGCGGCAAGAGCGGAAGAAGGGCATCAGCCGACAGAGCGGAATTCGGCGGAAGTAGTTTTGTATTGGCGGAATGGCAAGATTAACTAATTATATTGGACTCATGGATTCAATAATGTAATTCAGTTTACGTACTGATATGTTCATACTGTAAGGACCTACTGCTATTGTTTTAATCGTATCGAAATTGTTATTTCAGGTTGTCAAAGCGATTTAACTGTCATTTCAGTTTTTCAACCTGAAATAGAGGCTATTACGAGATGCCATTGCGGCAATGAAGCAAGGCGGGCGGACTAGAACAGGAGTGGAAATTTTTCAGTTTTGAGACTTAACTATTATTTCAGGTTGTCAAACTGTAACTGTCATTTCAGATTTTCAACCTGAAATAAGGGCCATTATCGTAATATGCAATACTCATTAATTGTAGATGTATTGATTACTTATAACTTGCATTATCAACATAGAACTAAGGGGGAGCGTTGGTAGGACAACTACGTTTTACTTTTAGTGATTACTTTGTGACTGGTAAGTAATTTATTCGTATAGTCGAATGACCGTATAGTTCTAGTCAATAATTGTAACGGACGTAACGGTCCATATTGGCATTCAGGATTGGACACTAATCATTGTGTAATAATTACAGTCGTGCGGACTTTATTTCAGTTTCATTATTAACTTTGAGTTTGTCAGTTCTGCCAGCTATCTACGTGCGGATTAAAAGTGTCGATTGGTATCGTTGCTTCTAACTGAGTCTCTCAGCAAACCGGCGTCTAAGGTATTAGGTCCGTGAGTGACCGGGTATTTACCTAATCAACGGTATGTACTCTAGCTGATACATACTAGCTGTGGATAGTAGGATAGCTAACCCCGACATTATTTCTCGGAGAGCGTCAGGGTAAGGGTATATGTTTTGAGTTTGTGTTTTCCAATGTTTCACAAAATAGTTATAGATGTCGTAACTTATGTTAGGACCGGCAGTAATTCATATGTTTACATATTTAATTTACTTTGTTCCAGGGGGGGTGTTGGAACTAATAATCACTCATTTACTTGAATAGTTAAGGGCACGCTGTATCGGAGTAACGGTGTCGATAGAGCAATTACTTATCCGGCCAGTCAAATTACGTGGCGTGTTCTGTTGGCGTCTTTTCTTATTAAAGTTGTAATACTGCTGATAGAGTGTAGTAGCTATCATAAATTATTATATTAATAATAGATAGTATTCTAACAGTAGTGATCATACGTTTTTTAGTTGTGTTTTCATTTGACCTAGTGGTTGTGCATGTATTTCACTGTTTGATCACACCTAGACCTACATTATTGCTTGTGTTCATATTTGCATGTTTTTCGATAGAATTTTTTACTAGTAGTTGTTCTAGTATGTGAAGTATAGATTGTTGGCTGTTGCTTATGATATTTTTGCATAGTTGCTAACATCGTCCCAAGCTATGTTTTCACATGAAACAGTGTGTATGGTCATATGGGACTGTCTGTTGCTGTCTTTTACGACAGTGGCAGCGTATTTCTTAGTTTTTGTTGTACTGACAAATTTTTTTTCCTTGTTTATTTTATTTTGCTAGTTGGCACCAAAACATGCTCCTACCTCAGTTGTAAATGTTGCGACAGTTAGTATTGCTTGTGCTAACCTGGTAAAAGAAGCTGCATGTTTGATTCTTGTCAGCTGTTGCTGTATGACTAAAAACACGTTGTATACATAATTATTACTGTGTATAATATTGTTGGAGCTGTCAGCCTATAATTATTTTGTTATCAACCTTATATCTAATATTACTAAAAAGTCTTTTTTAATCAACGCAGAATGATCATACTTTTTTAACTTAAATTTCATTCTCTCAAGATGGGTCGAAGTTGAGACAGTCTCCCTAAAATCTTATAATTACATCTTTGTACGTAGCATTTTGTTTCGAACTATTATTCTTCAATAAAATCTTTCATTTCGAATAATTTTTAGATCCTGAGAGAGGTTCTCTCATAGAGTTCTCTGAAAATTTTGATTAAGCTTTAAAATAACTACACTCGAGCTCAAAACGTGGTTTTCAGCCTGCTTGTTAAATATTTAAATACTAGAAATGATGATTTTTAGTAGAAATTTAATTTGTTGATTAATTGAATAACATAGACTACTTGTACATAATCTAAATGCTACACAACTATCGATACCTTACAAAAATAAACTAACAAACAAATGTTTTTTAACAGAACATGTAAAAAAAATCATTTATACTTGTATATAATCTAAATGCTACACAACTATCGATACCTTACAAAAATAGACACAAACAAACAAATGTTTTTTAACAGAACATGTAAAAAAAATCATCACCTACATCACTCCCCTGGAATTTGTAATTTTTTGCTGCTTTACACTGTCAAATACATGCAGTTGCGGGTAGTATGATTACAACTTTTTATCTCTACTGGAACACAAATCCTCAGTCAAACGTAAAATTTGAAGCAAAGCGCCACCAGTATCATTACACCACTCACACAAAAAAGAAAACAATATCGATAGGTATCAGCGTACAAACTACCCAAGTATACGTGAAGCGTCACGAGGAGGCGCGAAGCGCACCGAATGAAAAGTTTTGGTGGCAACTATGACAAAGAATGTGACACAAAGCGTCACAGCGAGACGCGAAGCGTACCATTTCTAAAAATATATCCCAGCAAAGTGTGTCATCATTTCACGGAAACCTAACTACTTTTTTTAGCGGCGGTGCCCGGGCTGAAAGATCATGTAAAAATATTTTGGACTGGCCTGCCTGTCTTTTTTGAGGAAACGCAACATTTTTTCGCTATGAATTCCACTTAGAAAAAATCAGACAATCATGTTTTGCTATAGAAAAATAAAAAGAAAAAGAAAAAATAGAAGTTTTTGAAACTTTCACTAGTTTGTGCTGGTAAAAATAAAAACACTTTGGGACGGGCGATCCTCTTGTATGTTTTGTTCTAATATGCTATTTCTATACTTAGTCTAGCTCTAGACGGGCGATCTCCTGTTATATTTTCGTTTTTAAAAATACATCGAACCAACGTGTGTCATCACTTCAAGGAAACTTAATTACTTTTTATAGGCGGGGCAGGATATCAAGGGAAAAAATATTTTGAACTCAGGGTGGCTAGCCCCAGACTCGATGTTGATGCTGATATGATTTTTTTGGAATTCACGCAAATATTTGCGTTAGGGCAGTGTCCTGAATGCCAACGTTCCTTGTTTTTTTTGGCCTATTTTTGCACCGCCTGTCCCTATAAATCATGGTTTGTGTGAATCAGGAGGAGCTGGGAGCTCATATTGGCAGGGTGGTTAGCCTCAGACTCGATCTTGATGTTGGTATGGTTTCTTTGGAACTCACGCAAATATTTGAGTTAGGGGAGTGTCCTGAATGCCAAATTTCCTTGTTTTTTAAGCCTTTTTTTGCACCCTCCATCCCTATCATGGTTTGTGGGAACCAGGAGTTTGGAGCTCATTGGCAGGGTGGCTAGCTCCAGACTCGATGTTGATGCTGATATACTTTTTTTGGAATTCACGCAAATATTTGCGTTAAGGGAGTGTCCTGAATGCAAAATTTCCTTGTTTTTTGGTAGTACTTGCCGGTGCCTCCGGCAATTAAACGTACCCTGTCGACGGGGCAGGAGGGGTCCGTGGGGCCCTCCCCCCGGGAACCCTAGCCAGCGATTGTACGTACCCGTTTTGGTCGCGGGTGGCACCCACACCAGAAAATTGAGGTCGTGTGCCACCAGGCGCCCTCCGGCAATTGCGTTAAGGGAGTGTCCTGAATGCAAAATTTCCTTGTTTTTTGGTAGTACTTGCCGGTGCCTCCGGCAATTGAACGTACCCTGTCGACGGGGCAGGGGGGTCCGGGGGGCCCTCCCCCCGGAACCCCAGCCCGGCGATTGTACGTACCCGTTTTGGTCGCGGATGGCACCCACACCAGAAATTTGAGGTCTTGTGCCATCAGCCGCCGTTTGCGCACACCAGAGGGAGTTAGCGGCTGCTATTTGGTGTGACACTTTTTGATGAGCTCTCTTCGAAAATATAAAGATTGTGGCGCCGGGTGGCATACGCACCGGAAAATTGAGGTTTTTGCGCCACCAGGCGCCATTCGCGCAGACCAGAGGGAGTTTGAGGCTGATGTTTGTCGGTGCGCTCTCTTCGGAGATAAAAAAGTTTTGGTGGCGGGTGGCACAAAAACCAGAGATTTTAGGTATGTGTGCCACCAGAACTTACACTTGCGTTCTGCTGGTACCTCCGGCAATTGAACGTACCCTGTCGACGGGAAAGGGGGTCCGGGGGGGCTCTCCCCCGGGAACCCCAGCCCGAGGGGGGGGGGGGGTGGGGGGTGGAGGGGTGCGCGAAGCGCACCGTAAACCATCCTTTCAGGTGTTGGCGCAGACCCTAGTTATTATTATTATTATTATTATTATTATTATTATTATTATTATTACTATTATTATTATTATTATTAGGGAGTACATAGGCCATCGGTCCCTTTCCATGGGCTGATTGGTATAAAGCTCCTAGAGAAATGTTCTATGCCGTCACTTCCTTTATTCCACCGATTGGTGTGGAGACTTTCCTTATGGAATGGAGGACTGGATGCACATGGCCTTTTGGCTCAGCAATTGGCAGACGATACATACACACATACATATTATTATTATTATTATTATTATTATTATTATTATTATTATTATTATTATTATTATTATTGCCCAGTGGTCAAGTTCTACCATCTGGGCCCTGTCGCCAGTTCGATTCCCGTCGGTGCCACCAGTATTTTCATTGAACATACCGATCTATTTCTGGACCAGTATTTTCATTGAACATACCGGCCCGTCTGGAAGTGTTGGAACTGCCCTTGCGGGGGTGTCATTAGAGCTTATCGTCAATTCTTCGTACTCCCCTCACGGGTGAGACGATGGAGGCGCATGTGCAGAAATGCATCAGCCATTGACTGAGAAGCACTATTATTATTATTATTATTATTATTATTATTATTATTATTATTATTATTATTGTTATTATTATTATTATTATAGTATTATTGACACCGTGATGGCCCAGTGGTCAAGTTCTACCATCTGGGCCCTGTCGCCAGTTCGATTCCCGTCGGTGCCACCAGTATTTTCATTGAACATACCGGTCCGTCTGGAAGTGTTGGAACTGCCCTTGCGGGGGTGTCAGTAGAGCCTATCGTCAATTCTTCGTACTCCCCTCACGGGTGAGACGACGGAGGCGCATGTGCAGATTTGCATCAGCCATTGACAGAGAAGCACTATTATTATTATTTATTATTATTATTATTATTATTATTATTATTATTATTATCCCTGAAAGGTGTTGGAGTAGATGGTGGGGGGTTTGGGGGGAGGGAGAAAATGAAAATTGTGTACCCACCCCCACCCACCCCTTTTCCGCACCCCTATCCCTATAAATCATGGCTTGTACGAACGAAGAGGAGTTGGGAGCTCATATTTGCAGGGTGGCTAGCCCCAGACTCGATGTTGATGCTGATATGATAAAGAGAAAGAGAGACTTAATCCTCACGGAGGCTAATTAGGTTCAGATGCCATTTTAAAAGAGCGGGGCGCTGAAAAAAGGGCCGGGCAGAAAAGCAAACCTGGCAACCGAAGGCTTTATAATTTTATTAGCCTCCATCTGCCGCTTTGGGCGAAATCCTATTTATAATATCAAATATAACAAACAAAACATAATAACATAGCATAACATAACATAACATAACATAACATAACATAACATTA